>JBAMJV010000288.1:0-92500 GCA_037951105.1 Echinarachnius parma | reverse complement strand
ATTAATTGGACCTCAATATGACATCTCTATATGATGACGCCAAAGCGATATCCTGCCGATGTCAAAACTGACAGCAATTAAACAAGTCGGCAAATGGTCATTAAACTGATGTTGTGCCGATGTCATTAATCCGACATGAATAAGAGATCTCAAATATGACGTCGGGCTAATATCGCGCAGATGTTGGAACTGGTAGCAAATTAAGAGGTCAGTCAAAGATTGCAAAATTGATGTTGGGCTTATGTTATTAAATATACATAAATATGACAGCTCAAATATGACGTTGGGTCAATGTTGTACCGATGTCGGAACTGGCGACCATTTGCCGGCTTGTTTCATTGCTGCCAGTTCTGACATCGGCAGGATATCGCTATGGCGTCATCATTGAGATGTCATATTCATGTCTAATCATTGACTTCGGCACAACATCAATTAAATGACCATTTGCCGAGTTGTTTCATTGCTGCAAGTTCTTACATCAGCCTGACATATTTATCACATTCATGTCTAATTAATAACATCGGACCGATATCAATTTTACTACCATTTACCAACCTCCTTAATTGCTATCTTTTCCGACATCGGCGCGATATTAGCCCGACGTCATATTGGAGATGGCATATTCATGTCCGACTATTGACATCGGCGCAACATCACTTTTATGATCATTTGCCGACTTGTTTCATTGCTGTCAGTTCTGACATCGGCAGGATATCGCATTGACGTCATCATTGAGATGTCATATTCATGTCGGATCATTGACATCGGCTCAACATCAACTTAATGACTATTAGCCGACTTGATTCACTGCTGCCCATTCTGACGTCGTAGGATTTCGGTTTGACGTAAACATTGAGATGTCCTATTCTTGTCTCATTACTAACATTGTCCCGACATTAATTTCACAACCATGACTGACCACTGACTGAATAATTGATGTTGGGTCAAAATCGCAAAATGACGTTTGGCCAGCATTAAAAAAACAAAAACGCCGCGCTGATGTTGGGCTGGCGGACATTTTTACGTCGCGGCGACGTCGGATTTTTAATGTAGGCCCAAAGTCGTCTTAAAACGACTTTTTACATTGGCCCAATGCTGGCACAACGTCAGGTGGCTAGCTGGGTAGCGACCTCTTAAATTGATACCAATCCCAACATCGGCGCTATATTAGGTCGACCTCTTATTGGAGATGTCATATTAATGACATTGGGCCATTGTCAAATTTTGATGTTGGTCCAGCATCAAACGTCGGGCGAACGTCAAGATTTGATATTGGGCCAACAATACAAAATAACGTTGGGCTAATGTCGGGCTGGCGGACATTGTAATGTCGGGCCAACGTCAGAATTTGATGTTGGCCCAACGTCAGGATTTGATATTGGGCCATTGGCGGAAATTGACATTGGGCCAACATCACAGAATGATGTTGTGACAATGTTGGGCTAGTGGACATTTTAACCTCGCGCCCATATCATAATGTTATGTTGGTCCAATGTCATGAGTTGATGTTGGGCCATTGTCAGAAATTGACGTATCACAAAATGACGTGGTGACGATGTTGGGCTGGCGGACATTTTAACGTCGAGCCCACATCAGAATTTGATATCTGTCCTATGTCAGGATTTGGTGTTGGGCCATTGTCGGAAATTGACATTTGCCCGACATCACAAAATGATGTTGGGACAATGTTGGGCTAGCGGACATTTTAACCTCGCGCCCACATCATAATGTTATGTTGGTCCAATGTCATGAGTTAATGTTGGGCCATTGTCAGAAATTGACGTATCACAAAATGACGTGGTGACGATGTTGGGCTGGCGGACATTTTAACGTCGAGCCCACATCAGAATTTGATATCTGTCCTATGTCAGGATTTGGTGTTGGGCCACTGTCGGAAATTGACATTTGCCCGACATCACAAAATGATGTTGGGACAATGTTAGGCTAGCGGTCATTTTAACCTCGCGCCCACATCATAATGTTATGTTGGTCCAGTGTCATGAGTTGATGTTGGGCCATTGTCAGAAATTGACGTATCACAAAATGACGTGGTGACGATGTTGGGCTGGCGGACATTTTAACGTCGAGCCCACATCAGAATTTGATATCTGTCCTATGTCAGGATTTGGTGTTGGGCCATTTTCGGAAATTGACATTTGCCCGACATCACAAAATGATGTTGGGACAATGTTAGGCTAGCGGACATTTTAACCTCGCGCCCACATCATAATGTTATGTTGGTCCAATGTCATGAGTTGATGTTGGGACATTGTCAGAAATTGACGTATCACAAAATGACGTGGTTACGATGTTGGGCTGGCGGACATTTTAACCTCGAGCCAACCGCGATAAGCCGACATCCGGCCAACAACTTATGACATCGGCACGACGTCAGGTGGCTAGCTGGGTAGTAACATTGTCCAAATCCTCAAAATAAAATTGTAATTCTAGCGGTTCCTTTATACCTTGTTGTATTCGTATTAACAATAAAATCATGGGACAGCTTTCGGTTTTTCAAATTTCCCTTTCATTACAAAGATATGTATGATTGAAGTATTTAGATAAGAAAATCTCCGGGCGAGATTTTCATCCCTGTACAAAGTGAATGCAGTGAGTTGGTGAATATCACCCAATATCACTTTGCATTTTCGCTCATTACTTGGCCATACATTGTCCATTTGACCTGAAATTTTCACACAATACCCTGAGGACATATGAGATAACAACATTATACATTGCATCAACCATTCATCAGTTTTTGCACATGTCAACAAAGTTACTAGATCCCTTTAATCCGGGAGCATCACTCCGTATGTTCTCCGCTCAATTGGTAGTGATGGCGAACCTATTACCCACCAGAACGCGTCTTCCTCTTCAGCCTGTTCTTCTTTGACTTAATCGTTAGAGGCGCAGCCCCGGTTTAAAAAGACAGTTAAAAAGACGGTATTAAGGGGATATAACAAAAGGGACACGGGGGCACATGCCTTCCCAGTAATTTGAAGAAGAAAAATCAATAAAAACAGAAGGGTTAAAGGAATATTACAGTCTTTATTTAGAGGGCCCTTCAGGCTTCAAGACAGATTCTAACCAATGGTGTACAACTTGATAAAGCCTAAAATTATAACGGCAGGATGATCTTCGATTAAAATCGGTTCAGAAACATAAGGAATATCCAGAAATATTTGGAATAAATGTGAGGCCCACATTTATTCGATAATCAAATATAAAAAAACAACGTTTGGAGCAACCGTGTACGGTATATATTCTGCACTTTGTGGAATATTGACTGTGTTCGTATTTCACGACGTTATGTTTCATGTCTTCCTTATACCGTTTTTCGTTGGAAACAGTTTACGGACTGTATCTTATCCCCTATGGCCACCTTGTCAGGCAGCGCCCCCTACCCCCCCCCCCCCCCCCCCCCCAAGCTCTCCTACCCCGGACAAACCACATGTTATCGTGGGAAACAATTTGCGGTCGCCTCTTGGATGCTATTAAAGTCAACCCAGTCTGACTCGCGGGAAGTGGTCCATGATTGGGGCCGGGCGAGCCACGTCCGATCCCATTTAGAGTCATCACGGTGAATTATTAGCGTCTCCAAATAAATAAATCAGGTTTCATTTCAACATCTTTTTTCAGAGCAATTATCGCGATTCTCGATCCCCCTCTGGCCTGGCCATTATCTGCTCCGCTGGCATTTTGATATTAATGGCGTCTACTGCTGCATATGTGGCGTGACATCGGTTATCTCTTATCATGCTTATTGGATAACATGATGCAACAATTGGTAAAAGAAAGTAAACATTAAACGAGAATACGAATGCATATAATATGTATTATATTATGGTGTTTATAGATTCACATTTTAGAGCACAAATTTAGTGGAGTTTCTAATAGCAAATGTGAATCGTGTGTCAAATGCAATCAAGTAATGCATTCATATTCCCTATTATATAATTCATCCTGTATATAATTCATGATAAAGGACCCTGCTAAAAATAAATTATATGCAAAGTATTAATAATATTGTCCTCATGTTGTGTTAAAATACATGGCATTTACAGAGAAATGATTGTGAAGGTGTTTTTTTTTATACAATAATGAAAATGATGAATGATTTTAGTTTCGGTGGTATGGGCTTTTGATCCTGAGCGCTCGTGTCTTCTATTACCCTACGGTTTGGTGAGCTCAACGCACGGGGCTCCGCAGGGACAACGTCCCTGCACTTACGATGCCCATCACGCGTCGCTTTCAACACTGTTCAATAAACCCATTTCATTTGCCTTTTAACGAAGCTTAAGCCTAATGCAACAGGTATGTGCAGCTTAATCCCGCTGGATTACAATTCTAAATTTATGAATCCAATAAAAATCAATTCCGCAAAGTCATATTGGCGAATAAACGATGTTCATAATATTTTGTCTGTATGGAATGCACTTGAACGTTATTGGCGTAACACGTTATTTCCAATTATAATTAATAACACGATTGCGTGTGTGTATAACCTTAAAACTAATGCTGACTCATGATTTTAATCGGATGTGTTTAATTAATAAATCGTTTGCGACTATTTGAGGTCAGGTAAATGTCAACATTTCAAATCCTAAAGCCGTTTTACCTCGAAATGTTCACTCATTATCGTAAATATTGCTTGTTATGATGTATATGCATATCGCAAAGTGGTTTCACGAACCCGTTGAACTTTACAAAACTGGCTATTTTGCCGGACTTCCATGCAAATTTTTTACCTCGCCAACTTCCGGTTAATATGGTTAACAAACACTGCAAACACGAGGGTGTTAAAGGCATATATGCGTGGGTTAGAATGGGTAGTCAGCAAATTCCAACTCGTACTCCACCGTAATCTCCCGAGGTAAACTCACGATATGTGTTGAATCGATCGAAGAGCGGTGCTTCTTATGAAATTGCATGCAGCACACAGCTGGTATCTATATACCGAGCGAATTGCTCGAGCTGTCACCTGAGCCCTGAGGCAATCGCTGATAAGATAAAAAAAGCGGCACTGTGAAGTCGGTGCGGTTAAGCGTGTTACGTAATAGTTTCGCTCGTAAACATCTCTGATGGAATTCCATTCGACCATGATTCGACTAGTACAAATATTCCGAACGCGATTCGGGCCTTCGTGAAGTGGGACAGTTTGCGATCGCTACTTATAACTGAGCCAATGTGGATTACGTACTGTGCGTAAAAGTGCGCAATATGGATCCACGCGTCGAATATACCGGTCTGAATTCCCTTTAAATCAACACCACTTGTATCTATATATTGGTCCATAGGCGCCGGAAGTGGGGGTGCAGGGGGGGCGGCCGCCCCCCCCCCCCCCAATCCAAAAAGTGGGGGGGCAAAACGCGTTTTTGCCCCCCCCCCCCAAAAAAAAAGCCCCCCCCCCCCCCCTCAAAAAAAAAAAAAAAGAAAAGAAAAGAAAGAAAGAAAGAAAGAAAGAAAAAGGAAAAGAAAAAAATTACTTTATCAGCCAATACTTGTTAATTCTAACGTTTAAAAACTAAGTTATACATCCATTTAACGTTTTCGCTGCGCGCTTCGCGCGCGAACAAATTATCTCAATTTGTTGTGTAACTTGCGTATGGTACGTCTGGGGTGGATTTTTCAGTACCGGTCCACGTAGTTCCTGTGTAGGCTGTTATTGCTCTGGCTGTTTGTGTGACGTGCACCAAATTGCACCATTTCAAGTATATGAATGCAAAATCTTCCCCGTGGGAGGGGGATACCCCCTCCCAAACCCTCCCCCTCTGGCTCTGTCCCAGCCCTCGGTCGCTTCGCTCCCTCGGGACTCATTTTTGGCTGTAAGCTATATGTTGTTGGATCATACATAATGTGGCACATGGTTTATGTTTTTATGCACCAAATTGCACAATTTCAAGTACATAAATGCAAAATCTTCCCCGTGGGAGGGAGATACCCCCTCCCAAACCCTCCACCTCTGGCTCTGCCCCAACCCTCGGTCGCTTCGCTCCCTCGGGACTCATTTTTGGCTTTAAGCTTTGATGTTGGATCATACAAATGTGGCATATGGTTTATGTTTTTATGCACCAGAATGCACCATTTCAAGTATATAAATGCAAAATCTTCCCCGTGGGAGGGGGATACCCTCTCCCAAACCCTCCCCCTCTGGCTCTGCCCCAGCCCCCTTAGGGTTTTGCCCCCCCCCCCCCCCCCCCCAATCCAAAACTGCTTCCGGCGCGCCTGTATTGGTCTACACCAGGGTGGTGTGGACCAACAAAGGTATATATAGATACCAAAGGTGTTAATTTAACACCCTCGTTTTTGCAGTGTATTTACTATTTTAATCCCCTCATCTATCATTTTGGTTCACTGACTTGTCGAGAGTACGTCATGTGACCAAACATAGTTTCACTTGATATTTTGCATGACATACTTTTAATATTTCCCTAGTAGTTTTACTATCAATATATGGGCCCCGTTGCAGAAAGAGATAACAATCCAATGTAAGTTACAATTAATTGTAAGTCAGATCATGAGTTCTAAATGCGCAAATCTGATTGGTTGACACGTGCACATTTTCTGACTTATACAATTAAATGTAACTTACAATCGATTGTATCCTTTTCTCATAACGGGGCCATGATGTTTCCACTTTCATCATTCATGGACCATGCAATGAGTTATCTAGATACTAAGAAAACCCGCTGTTGTTCTGACGTTTCATATTATGTATACTGTTCACATGTACATGCATGACATGTCCAGTCAAAAATAGATATTTCCATTCATAGTGATATTAAAAGTATTCGAGAATATGAGAGATACAGTCTATATTGTTATAGCAAAAGATCATCTTCCTGTAATAGTTTGAAATGTTTTTTTTTTTTTTACTTGACCTGATAATTATAAAAGCGAAATAAGTAGATTATACCTTTACAAAAAACCGAACAACTCGTAAAATGAACTGGACATAAATAATTATGGTCACAATACTGTTACTATGACAACATTCCCTATTTCCTAGTCTTTTCAGAAGGATTCCAGAAATAGATAAGAAGCTTGTCGTAATATAGTTTTTCCTTTTGAGGGACTTTAAAACACAAAAGTAACTTCCGTTACAACTAAGTAATATATATGTTCAAGGTAAAGGTCGTTCGATGGTTGCAATACACAGACGCACTCTAGGCACGCCTATGAGCAGCAAGAATTAACTGAGTTAATAACACGCTGAATAAGTAAAGCTCTGAGCAATGTCCACGCACATCATTCAATTAAAGCGCTCCATTAACTTTGCAAAAATTCAACCAAAATCATGCATTTGGAGCTTTTACACTCTCTCTTCTACCTTTTAGTTTTAAAAAATGGTTACAGTTACAGAAGACTGAATTTTGTTTTGATTTTCAAATGTATCCTCAATTATAGAGATGTTAATGATTAAATTGAAAGCGTTCTGGAACGTTTTTAGATTATCATTTATTATAGTCATAATCAAATGTAAAGTAGATGTTAATATCTGACATCAGTTTCATTTTTTTACATAGTCAACATTGTTCTTTTTTATGAAACTATCACACATCATTCAGAAAAACCTTGCAATGATATTGGTATTTTATGATTAAGTCTGAATTATACATTTCGTAAAAAGCCAATGGAATTAATGGATGGCTTCCATTTCAAAGAGGATATCACCATGAAAGTAACTTCCTAAATGAGGCATTACTATGTTCTACATATTCAAGCATTATAGAACCCAACCATCAGTTTTCAATGATGTCACGCAAGTTTTAGCCACTAGCATTAAGTTTGAAAAGATTTGATATGTTTCCCTTTATTGTTATTTTGGTAGAGTTGAACTGAACAACAAATGATTGAAACCAATTTTAGAAGATAAGGGCCACGTTGCAGAAAGTTATGCAATCGATGAAAAAGTTTCAATTAATTGCAAGTCAGAAAAATAATATGCACGTTTGAACCAATTGAGTTTGGGCATTTATTCATATCATTATTTATTTATGATCTGACTTGCAATTAATTGCAACATTACAATCGACTGCAAATATGTCCGCAACGGGGCCCATTATATTTCCACTTGAAAATAAAGTTGGCATACACTAGTATTCATACATATATTCTTGTTTAAAAACATATTACACAGGCTTGTTTGCTTAGGGATATAAATAACAACATCGGTTATCGTTTATGGCCGCTGATTCGCGCGCTCGAGAGGGTCCTCAATGCGTCAGTCTTAACGCGTATCGATGTATAAGGTCACGCCAAATTAAACGGATGGGACCCTGCGAAATTTAAATTCTGCTCATTATGAGATCAATTACCACTCGCAATGTATGATATTGGACGGGTCCCGACAGAACAAAAGAAAGGGCTGGCCTGTTGATGAAGCGCTCATTGTACATAATTGTAGAGGTAACCAACACTTGTTATTGTCGATGGCGGCGCTTTTCAAGTCTAAACCGTTCACCGGAAGAAGGGGGTGATGTTTGACCTTCAATTACAAGGCTTAATTACAAACTCATTATCGCTTGATATTTATCACACGACGGGCATGAGTTTTAAAGGGATATAGTAACTTTGTTGAAGTCATGTGCACAAACAACAAATGGCGAATGGTTTTATGATATGTCCACTATAGTGATGTACGATGATTACATGGAAATGAGTGTCATAGGACCAATCCAAAACTCAAAGTGATATTCACTTTCTCGTCGCACTGACTTTGTACACAGTTGAAATTCTCCACTAGAGAATTTCAAATCTGAACACTTTGATCATACATATGTTTATAACGAAAGGAAATTTTATAAACAGAAACCCGTTCTCTGCTTTTATTGATAATACAATTACAATGATATACCGCCAGAGTTCTAAGTAAATTGTATGGACTTTGACAATGCTACTATATCCTTTAACGCAAGAACGTAACCTTGGATTATATGTTACGTATGGTTTCGATTAACACTTGATGCGAGTATAAAATTCAAGCTATATTTTTAAGCCACTAATTGGTCAGAAATGCCCCAGCCTTAAGTTTTCGATCAATTGTCAATATTCAGAACTAGGCCACTGGCTTGTAAATCCATTATTGGGAACATATAACATTTATACCGTATGTCATATACTATGCAAGGGCGGTTTTCCTAATTGCAAGCCATCTATATAAATAATAACACATTCTTATATTGCGATTCACATCACACCAATCAGCGAGAATTTAGTTCACACGTTAGTTAGTAGAATCCAAATATAGGCATTTTGATCTCACTGTTCGTTTGTCGTACTATATATCTATATTATAATTGTCATAATTGTACATTGAACACAAAAAAGTTTTTAAAATTTCACGCCCATTGTTCATCTGCGTTGAGTAATAAGTAAGAGTTGTTGGAAGTGGTATTCACTACTTTCATAACTGTCTGATTCTTTTAAAGTAAACATTTTCACTAATTAAATAAAGGTATTATTTTGGGGAATTTAATTGTTGGGCGCCTTTGGTCATGTGATTTAGATGTCATGAATATTTTGGTCGCATCTATTACTTTATTAATAGGCGATGCGAACAGATTCACAGGTTGGTCATATTTGTGGTATATTCTATTATTTCAATGACAGCGCATTTTTAATTAAATGAAAAGAAATAAAATGAAACAAATATTTTAAATGTCAATTATCAAATTGATATTTACAGCATTCAATTATTAGATATACCCTTTCTAAGATATTTGATGCTATATATGTAATATCCAAAGTAATTGACAACATTAAGGGCAGACATCGATGTTAATCGCCCAAATAAGAGTTAAACATAATTATGATTCTTAAAAAGGTAAATCTAATTTAATTATGTTACTAATTTTGATGTGACGTATTGTATCATTGCATCTCTTTAACTTGTAAATTATTATGTGCCAAATTAAAGATGTTATTAGTATACGGGTGCAAAAAGTGACGTGTGCAGCCGAGCATGACGTCATACCATCTTTTCACACCTTGGCAGGGAAATCGAACGGAACGTGGTGGCAAGCCAAACAAACAGAGAACGAAAGTGATTTCAATTGTGTGATAAAGGACGATCATTATTTTCAATAAACAGATCAAACGCCGACAGATGACTGTCTATCAATGAGTAAAAGCTCGATCCATCATCGGTGGTTTTTAACGGTAAAAGGACATTAGCCGCTCTGTAAGTCAATACATATTAATATCGCAAACTAAATATTGGTGGTTTACTGGTTTTAAATCTTTAATAAGAAGAATGAGTAGTTTTCTAACTCAACCTAATCTTAGTGGTTTGGGCGACAAAAGGACACTAACTCTGTAATATACAGCGTCAATATGGTTAGTGTCCTTATGTTGTTCAATCTGTGTAACGTACGTCATGATACATGTGTCAAGAGTAAAATCATTTGATTGGAATGGAGGTGGCGAGTATGAAAATCAATAGCAATTTTAGACCTACACGTATACGGTATGAAGAGCTTGGTTCTAAAAGGCGCTATCTCCACTTTCCATCAAAAATTGAGTTTAAAAAAACACAATCGAATACAAAGTATGGAACGATAAATTTGCATATGCCCGTAGGTATGTGTGCAAAGTTGGATAACGAAACCTGCTTATTTTTCAAAGTGTAAAAAGTGGATTAAAGGGACTAAGTAACATTGTCCAAATCCTCAAAATAAAATTTTATTCTAGCGGTTCCATCATACCTTGTTGTATTCGTATTAACAATACAATCATAGGACCGGTTTCGGTTTTTTCAAATTTCCCTTTCGTTACAAAGATATGTACGATTGAAGTATTCAGATAAGAAAAACTCAGGTGGAGTTTTTCTTACCGTGTACAAAGTGAGTGCAGTGAGTTAGTGAATATCACTTTGCATTTTTGCTCATTACTTGGCCATGCAGTGTCCATTTGACTTGAAATTTTCACACAATACCCTGTGGACATATGAGATAACAACAATATACATTGCACCAACCCTTCATCACTTTTTGCACATGTCAACAAAGTTACTAGATCCCTTTAAGCGCCTTTTAGAATTAAGCTCTCTACATGCTTTACTATATTGGTTGCAATAGAAAGTGCGTTCATCGGCTCACAGTTACCAATGTTTTGAATGTAGACTTTTCTATTATCAGTTTAATCCGTTTATGTTATTACGAAGGAATTATATACCATCATAATTATAACACGTCTTTATGACAAGCGTCTTTATAATCTGATATTAAGTTTATGACTGGGAGATAAGTTTTTAATTTCTTTCTTGTGTTTGTTTGTTTATTTTGTATGAAGACACTTCATGTACTAGAACTAAGACCCATCTTTTACCATTATATAAATTTACTATATTTAAACAAATCTGCAAATGGTATTTCTTGTTCTTGATGATCGTTATTGTCTTCGTCTTCTCCTTCTTCATTATCATTATCATCATCATCATCATCATCATCATCATCATCATCATCATCACCATCATCATCATCATCATCATCATCATCACCATCATCACCATCATCATCATCATCATCACCATCATCACCATCATCATCATCATCATCATCATCATCATCACCATCATCACCATCATCATCTCCTACTTCTTCTTCCTCATAATACTTATTCTCCTGTTTCTTATCCTCCTCCTCCTTCTTCTTCTTCTTCTTCTTCTTCTTCTTCTTCTTCTTCTTCTTCTTCTTCTTCTTCTTCTTCTTCTTCTTCTTCTTCTTCTTCTTCTTCTTCTTCTTCTTCTTCTTCTTCTTCTTCTACTAGCTCCTTCTCCTTCTTATTCTTGGAACTCTCCCCTTCTCGCCCACTAGAACTACTAATGTGACATCATTACCGATCCTTCGGCATACAAAATACGAATCCTTGAATAGTGTATAGTCCAACTATCTCATAATTATGTTATGTCTATAATTTGATGGTGCGTGTACGTAATTTTCTAAAGGATTCAAAAACAATGAAAATAAATGGTCATGCTAACTAAATTAATTTTCGTCTAAAGATCAATACATTATCGTGGTTACACGCAAACATCCAAGGCTAGATTATTATACAAGCTTAAATGTAGATGAATAATGTATGTAATATACATTAAACATAATTTTGATAGATATTATTCCTGATTAATTGTCATGTGATATAGGGCTCATTAATATATAGTTAGCCTTCCAATAATTATTTGTCGGAAAAGAATGATGAAAATATTGTATTTTTATCACGCAAATATAGGTGAATGGCATCAGAAATAATATAATAATTATATTAATAGACGAGCCAGTAGAATGTTAACAAAGTTAACAAAGACCTGACATTATCACTTCCAATAGAAATTACTATTTGCCCGGTAATTAAAAAGATATTGCCCCTGTAAAATTCATGTGCGCGATGAACTTTAGTATTTCTTTACAAAAGCGCTTTTCCTATATATTTTTAATAAAATTGACTCATTTTGATTATAATAATGGCGTTCGCATTATTAGGGCTTGATGAGGCACATGATTGTGTGCGTATGGGGCTATTATCCGTGTACTGTTTACTTAATGTGGTCCATTGTGCCGGGCTTAATAAAGGATTAATTACCTCCAGCCTTCCCGGCTATCCGTGTCTACGCTTATGAGTTAATATCTTAATTAGATCGTACATTTAAAGCCAAATAACAGTCATGGGAAATTTACCGAAAACATAATTATAATGGCCAAACTAAGTATTGTTGAATAAGTAGAAAAGGGGGCTTGTGTGGTAAAATCCGCACCTTAGTATTGTTAAATGCAGAAATGTCAGAGGAAATACAATACCGCCAGTGAAATGTGGCCTAAATTCACCGCCCGTTCGCACCTGTCCGCGCCGCTATAGCGCTGCAAGGGCTGGAGATATCGACAAGCCCGCATACCGTAAACACAGAGCGCTAGCATTATCTCTTGAACGCAGCGTATACGCGGTTCCGCACGCGATTGAATTGAACTGTGTCGTTTTATTTCGAACCTTTTAATGCTCAATTAGTCAATTTCAAAGCAGTTTTTGTCAAAATATTTGCATTAACATCTTAGTTATGATATATTCTTTAACGTGGTAGGTGATGAAAGAATATTTTTAATTGTTTGTGTGTGGGGGGTTTCCCAGTACTGTTATTTTACTTTAATATGATACTGACATTAAAGGTATGGTGAAATCCCGGCTTTGATTCAGGTTTATAGCTTTATATTATGCTCCTATATTAATATACCACACTCTTTTTTTCAAAGAAATCCTTAAGTTGGGCAAGAAAGGTAAATTTCATGCAACTTTTTTGCTTGTTTTCGCATCGGCGTTCCATACTGCTAAAAAAGTAATTTATAGCGTAGCGGGAATGTGCGCACGTGCAACCGAGATCATGACATCACAAGCAGACCGCAACACGGAGGAATGTCCATGGTTTACATGCAGAGCCTATGATTTGCTTGTAAAACAAACTCGTTTTTGCTTGTAAATTGAGGCTTAAATGAAAATTCCTAAGAAATGAATTATAGTAGCTTGCAGCAACACATTTGAGTGTAGATCGTCCATGATATAAACTTTAACAAATGTTTGCAAATATTGAAAAAAATATAAATAATATCTCTCTGTCAACGTGAGTATTGCACTCAGCGTGTACGTCTATGACCGAGCTATACTGCGATTGCCTGCATGTGACGTCACAAAGATGACGTCATTTTTCTTCGCCCGGACTCAATTTTTTTACGGGGATATACTAAAGTGAATTTAAAAGTTGATTTTTTTATTTTACTGGGTTTTCCGACGCGGAAAATATGTTTTTATTAGTAATCTTCACGACAATCTACCTGAGATACAGTAAAACACAATTTGTAGGTAGTTTTCTTGTCAGCCAACCTTTAATAGAGCCATTGGACCGCTATTGGAAGGTATATTATGTCGTTCACAACGTCACGAGTTTTGACGTGGTATAAAACGGTACGTTTACATATTTTCTTGTTTAGCCTATTTTATTTCGCCAGCGTTTTGATACTTGTTTCGGATTAATTAGTTTTTGTTTATGTAAAAGTGTGTTTGTAAAGATGTTTGTAAAGACAATAATAAGTGTTTAGATTTTAGGCCGATAGATTCACTTGATATATATTTATGTGAAAGTTTTTGCTGATATTGTCTTGCTTACGAATTATCACCGGTTTAGGTTGATCTTTTCAAGTTTAGCCTAAAGCACGCTTCAAACTGATTATCATGGGGTAAAAAGCAGATACACATTACTCCCAGACCATCATGATTTTATTTTAGGTGAAAATATCGTAGCCTTTATATACGAATTCAATTGGCTTTAAAAACGTGTTCACAAATAATATTCAAACAGAACATTGTAACAAATACAACGATGCAGTCGACATAATAAAAACATGAACAATGAAACTAAATCAAAATGACAGCCAGAAAGAAAAATAAGGCTTGCTAAAAATCAATGAAAGAAAATATAACTTTGAACGTAATTATTTGATGGGATAACATTGGACTTACGAAGAAGAGGAAAGATGGTGAATAAATAGATAATTATTATATAAAGAAGAGAAAAGGAGAAAACAGAAAACAGACGAGACAGGGGGGATTAAGAGTGTTTATAGGCGGGTGGTAAAACCCTTTAGGCACTTGAGTACATTTGCGGAGCAAGAACTCAAACTCTGAAGATTGTTTGTTCTCAAATTGAACCCGACAATGAAATATCGAGTGTTGTAACGCAGGGGTGAAGTAGCGCAGTGATTTGCATACCATAGAGCCATAAGTGGCTGTCGAGTATGTAGCGAGACGCTAGCCCTGACAATATTTTTTTTTTTTTTACCGGCAGCACTTTTGGTCGCTAACTTCAGCTAACGGTATATGCCTCGCCATCCCGGGGCGTTAAAAGCTTTTAACGTCAAGACCGCTCAAAAGGAGTTCTTCCGTATGAATCGGGAAAGTGGTCTAAAAATGACGTAGCGTGACACCTAGATTTAAATATGATGTCAACACTTTAGAGGAATAGAAATATGAAATACTAATCGAATAATTACATATCTAATGTAGTACCTGTATCGCTGCCAAATCCGTTATATCGGAACCCCCACGAGGTGCCTTATAATAATATAGTCTAAATGGTATAACGCTACTGAATTTAAACGCCTTTTCCCTTTTCAATCCGCTACATCAATGTTTATTTTGTTGTTTAATCTGAGATTAAAGTGATTACGGTTCCATGCTTACAAAATGCATGTACATTCTTGTAAATGTAAATTCAAAAGGCAAAATTTGTTATTGCTATATTTATAGTTCGTTGCATTGTCCGCACATTACATTACATTTCAGTTTATTCATTAATTAGCTAACCAATAACGTCATAACCTTTAGTTGACTTAAACGTGATATAAATCTCATGAATCAATGGATATCCAGGATTTTTTATATTTTTGTTTTAAAAGAGCAATATAATTTTATTCCGACAAAAATCCCTCATAAAC
This sequence comes from Echinarachnius parma, assembly GCA_037951105.1. Lineage (NCBI taxonomy): Eukaryota > Metazoa > Echinodermata > Echinoidea > Clypeasteroida > Echinarachniidae > Echinarachnius > Echinarachnius parma. Next base: position 77,021 of record JBAMJV010000288.1, on the reverse strand, counting down.
GTATACCAAAGTAGTGTAGAACAGCGGAACAGTATTACAATATCCGAATATCTTATGTAAACTACCAAATTCACTACACACTTTAAAAGTATAACGGAAAGTGTGCTATATAAATTTCAATTTTAAGAAGCTTTGCATCACCTATTATGATTTAAGTAATTACTGAAAGTTTCATGAATTCCAAAATGGTTTGCTTTAAAAAACAACAACTAACGAATGTGCTATGAAGTCTTGTTTTATATGTAAGCCTTGTAAGGTATACACAATCGGAAACAAAATCACAAGATAGTCAGGAACTTTGATAACCACCGGTGTGCTCTTTGCAAGATCGCCGTTCTTATTCCGGAAATATTGGGCTTTTAAGTTTCGGCAGTATTCACCCTGGTAATCATCAAATTGATGCCGCATTATAAATCGATCCGTCTTAATCGAACATGCTAAATAGAATTCACGTATTGGCTATAATTAATATACTACATGTATTATAAAGCTTCATGTGATCAATCTAATTGTCCTTTTAACCTACTTTTACCCACCTTAAAACGCGATGATTATTTAGTGACAAGTTTTCTTTCTCCACCTGAGTTCGAGGTTACCCGGAATAGCGCCCCTCCAGACTAAGCGAGGCATCATCGTAGAAGCGAGACAACATCCACTCGCCATCATTAGCTGCTAAGTGAATAAAAGGGTCTATTCATCTATCACCAAGCCCATCGACCTGCTATGCCATCTGACTGATATTAACCCTGTATTAGGACTCTTAAAGGGATCTAGTAACATTGTCCAAATCCACTTACTTACTTAGAACTCACTTAGAACTTACAAATTACCAGAAGTCTAGTGATCTCTCATACCTCATCATTTTACCAATAGAAGCATGGAACAGGTTTTGTTTTTTTTCGAATTGACATTTCGTTAAAAAGATATTAACGATTGAAATGTTCGGATTTGTGATTATCCACTGGAAAGTTATAACTGTTAACATAGTCAGCTTAATGAGTTAGGGAATATCACTTTGCATTTTCGCTAATTACTCGGCCAATTATAACGTCCATTTAACGTGGAATTTTGATATATTACTCTCAGATCACAGTGACAAATATACATTGTATCAAACATTCATCACTTTTTGCACATGTAAACAAAGTTACTCGATCCCTTTAAATGGTCCTAATACCCTCTTATCATTATGTTTGGTTAAAGAGATTAGCTTTTATGCATTCTACACAAAAAGAATGTAAAATAGTTATACCTTATGTATCCGGAATTATTTTGACGTATTTTTTAAAATCATAATTTTTGTTACTGACAATCATTTAAAGGACCATAGATCGAAGAAGTAGACATTAAACATTGACCTAAGAACCAAACTCCATAAGTTCTTATGATTATTGACAAAGAATGCAGACTAGGTACTCTAGACCAGCTAATATATTAAGCTATAATAGTAGCTGTTAGGAGTTTTAACATTCTGATGAAATATAAATGGAAACATACTCGAAACAGTTATTGCTGGAATCAACTATACATAAACTAATTTTCTCGAAGTACTAGATAATAATTTCGGAGCTTTGGTTCTCTTTAACAGCAGATTCCGGGCAAACTTCAGTTCCAAACAATTAATGTTATTTTCATCCGTTTAGTATAAACTAATCAGAAGAACATTATAAAGTGAGATCACATTCGGAAAAAATAAAAAATACATTTAAGATTGTCCTAAACCATTCCATGTTAGAATTAACGAATAATAAATTGACCTATCAAGATGTTTCATTGCATTGTATCATACCTACCATCTACCCAATTTAGTTCAATCTTGTTTAATTCGCTCACATGTTCTTTTTCCATAATATATAATTTAGAAACATTGGTTCACAAGATTCATTATGTACCTCCCTTCTTTCATGTTCATGTTTTTTTATTAACGAATTTCGTTTGAGTTTTCTCTTCTAGTCTGCTTCGATTGAAACAGATCATTATTAAGCTATTAGGTCCAATCTTCAGTTGCTATTTTTACTATTGCCGTAATCTCCAATTTCCTACTGTCTACTGTATTAAAACTAAACGTTTGTTTTCGAACTCTCGAAACTTCCACGGATTTCCCTTCAATTCATCAAGTTCCATCGCTTCCTTTTCTTCCTCCCATCGTCAAACTTTTCTCATCTTTCCTCTGATAACTTGTTCCAGCGAGCCCCGTATGTTATGTTTATTATGAATTACATAATGTTTATTTTTTATCCCCGATCCAACCACTCCTCCTCTTCAGCTATATTATACATTCATATTCCTAATCATATTTTCAATATGTTGTACCCTATGAGTTACATTTCCCCCCTCCATTTCCATATCAAAATAGTTTTTCCCATCCTTTCGCTTCCATCTCTTTATATTGCTCGTATACTATAATTCTAAAAGGCGCTAAATCCACTTTATTAACTTTGGAGGAAAAGCGCTTCGTGCTGTCCTACATTGTACACATGGCTATGGAGATATATTGCGAAATTTGTCCTAAAATGTGTGTATAGCTCTATATATTCTTCGGAGCGTATTATTGCAATTATATTTTTAAGTCAATAATTTGGGAAATGGATTTAGCTCTTTATTTCTTCTTACTCCAGCACAGCAATACCGTCCCCTGTCATGCCTGTTGCTCACACTGATGTGAGTGGTGCCGCGTGCAACGATAGGATCCGCACTGTCGTGTTGAATGTCAAATCACATTTTGAATGTAGCCGTCAAAAAGCGCGGGAAAAAGTACAACGGACCCCGCGCTTCGCATGTTTGTATACTTTCCTCTCGTTGTACTCTCGTACGTAGTGCGTCAGATTATTTACGCATCGGGATGATTGTATTTGAATAGTATAATGTTAGGCGCAGACCGCTTAAAATGTAAGGAACATTCATATTTTATCATGAATTGCTATGATATCAATGTAAAGAAAATAAACTGACATGGTCAATTTTGTCTCATGCCTGCTTTGTTTTGTTTTTACTAAAAAAATGAAATAACGCTACCGTTATCCGGAAATGCATCTAAAGCCCGGCGCAGACAGAGCCAACTCGACCCGATCCGACTAGTTTCAATCAGGCTATAGTTGGGCCCGGTCGGTCGGAGCCGATTCATCGTGTTGAATCGGCCCCAACTGGTATCCGACTGTCTCTCGACTGGCAAAATGTGTGTCGCGAGGCACTGACAACTGAGCCCATCCGAATGAAAACCAGTCGGATCGGGTCGAGTCGGCTCTGTCTGCAGAGGGCTTTAGATGTTTCAATAATTCATTGGCAATTTTAAACGTTCCTCACAAGTTCACATCAATCATACAGAGGCCTTAATTTCATTACATACCCACTTCATCCCACACTTCTTAAAGAGATCTATAGTAACATTGTCCAAATCCACAAAATTTACTTTAAACTTTAATTGTTTTCTCATACCCATGTTGTATTCGTTTTACCAATGAAAAGTGTACAAAGTCAATGCAATGAGTAAGCAAAATAATATCACTTTGCATTTTCGCTCATTACTCGTCCATATAACATCCATTTAACGTGACATTTTCACACAATACCCAGAGGACATAACCATATCACAAAATTACACATATTACAAACCATTCATCACTTTGTGCACATGCCAACAAAGGAACTTTCATTCATAATATCTCCCCCCCCCCCCTGCTTCCAAGTTCCTTTCGTCCCACTTCCTGCCCTTTCATTATCTGATTATGATGCTCTTTTATAGATCTGAGGTCTCCTTGGGGCTGCAATGCTAGTCATAATGGTATAATCCAAAATGGCCGCCATCTGAGCAACATAAAACAACTAAAATATCACGTGATTCCAAACCGACGCCATTTCTGATCTAGGTAAGATGTGAACACATTATTATTGCTCGAGAAAGTGTCTAAAGCCCGGCGCAGACAGAGCCGACTCGACCCGATCCGACTGGTTTTCATTTAGATCGGCTCAGTTTTCAGTGCCTCGCGACACACATTTTGCCAGTCGAGAGACAGTCGGTTGCCAGTTGGGGCCGATTCAACACGATGAATCGGCTCCGACCGAACGGGCCCAACTCTAGCCTGGTTGAATCTAGTCGGATCGGGTCGAGTCAGCTCTGTCTGCGCCGGGCTTAAAGGCAAAAGGTCGGTCCGACTCAGTCGCGGCCGATTCAACATGTTGTGAGGCAATGCACACAGAGCCAATCCGACTGAAAACCAGTCAGATCGGGTCGAGTCGGCTCTGTCTGCGCCGGGCTTAATGTATTAAACTTGTTTGACACTGTCTTGTTTTTCTAAATGCGTGTGTGTAGCATTCATTGGTTACAAGTTATGAAAACACAGTTGCATGTGTGTATGTGTGCGTTTCTGTGCGCTTTTGTTTGTGCATGATTGTGTTTGTGTCTTTGTACCATGTATCTGTGTGTGAGTGTGTATATATAGTAGTGTATGTGTGTATAACTTTGCGTATTTGTGAATTTGCGCGATGGTTTGATTATGTGTATGTATGTAAGTGTATGTGTGTGCGTGTGTGCGTATGTGTGTGCGTGTGTGCGTGTGTGCATGTGTATGTGTGTATCTGTGTATGTGTATGTATGTGACTGTATGTGTGTATATGCGTACCAATTTTGTGAATGTTTGTGTCTTTGTTTGTGCATGTGTGCTTGTGCGTACAGAATGTATACGAATGCAAAAACTAAAGAAAGAATGAGTTATTAAACTGATAATGATTTTGTATTCATATATTACGTCTCTTGTACAGAAAGGAAAAGGTATCGAGAAATAATGAGAAGAACGAGCGAATCTGACTTTGGCCATGAAACATTTAAAGAAGTAGGTTTCTTCGAAAGAAATATCTTCGTAATTTCTACATAATATAGTTCGGTGCGTCATCTGCACGACCTAAAGTGACCTTAAGAGAATCAAATTGAGCAACAATTGCTTAGTCATGCATGGAATACAGTCATCCAATCCAATCAGCAACCCCAAAACATGCCCACTCACTTGCACCATCACGCCTCTCACTGACGTGCTTGAATCACAGGGGGTGCGTAGCTACGAGGGGCCTGGGGGCACGAGCCCACCCCCCCCCCCCCTCCCATCCCATAATGTTTGAGGAAACCCGTGCCCCCTCATGAAAAGGTAAGGCCCCTGGCCAGCTGAAGAGGTGTTCTGGTCTCGTGGTCAGATCGCTGCTCTTCGCACTAATCGCCCCGGGTTCGAACCCAGGCTGCGTCTATCGGATGGTGACGTTAAAAGGCGGTCCCAGACGAAAATAATCGTAATTGATTAAACGCGTCGGTAAAAAAAAATAAAATAACCAACAAACCACCCCCCCCCCCTCCCCACCCCCCCCCCCCTCCCCCCCCCCCCTCTCCCCTCCCACTAAAAAATAAACCCTTGCTTTGCCGCCGCTTGAGCGCCATAGCTGCACAGAAAAAAGCTTACGCACTACCAGTGTATAATTTGGTAAAAAGTGCCGGAGGCAAATTGCAAAACTGTTCGTTTTGGAGATGAATTATTGGTTGTAGGTCTATATAGGCTGATAACGCAAAAGTTTTGAAAAATATCAAAGTATAGAAATTATGCAAATGACTATGTATTAAAGCGTAATACGTGTATACGCTTCTTCAAATGTTCTTTTTTCCATGTTCGCACACATCTTATCTGACTGTTATGAAACGTTGGCGTCATGTGCACAAATAGTTAAATATCAATCAATGGGATTGTTGCACAAATGGTTGCGATCGATTGTAAAGTTGCAATTAATTGCAAGTCAGAAAATATGCACATTTTAACCAATCAGATTTGCGCATTTAATCACAGTCATGTTCTGACTAGCAATTAATTGCAACTGATACAATCGATTGCAAATCTGTGTGCAACAACCGCTATGTCTAATAAAATGACACTACAAACTGATTTGTTGTTACGAGAATACAAAATAATAAAAAAGACTTATCTCTATCTTCAGAATCCACTCTGTGAATCTATCTGCTCCATAGAGTCAAACCTGTGTTAGTGGCCACCTTTCTGTGGTGACTACTGACAACTAGGCATGCTAGAAGTGACACCACCCTACATAACAGAGTAAACAGTGTTATCGAACCTTATGTAGAGGTCACAGCCACTTTTACCTCGTCATTTGTTTACTAGTTACTTTACACAGGTTTGGCTGTATTTGATATAACCTATATACACTGTATTATCCAAAGACCACAGACACAAAACACAACAAGTATCTGAATCAATTGTACTTTTTTCAGTTTGGCATGTTATTTTTATACCAGACCCGAGATATTACTACATTGAACTTAATTGTGGATTCGTGTAATTAATTTTATCATTATCAACTTGACTTGACTATACAGCAACAATTACCACAAGTTTGGACATTCTCCATAATATACATACATTATAAGTGAATCAAAGGGACCGATCTCGATCCGTTTCCAAGGAAAAAATTAACCCGTTAATGATTGATAACAAAACATTCATGTTATTTCAGGATATAATAACCATCATATTTATCATTTAGGTCAGAACCCTTTGAATACAGTTTGGCTAATGGGCTGGTCAGGCATTATGTCGACCATCTAATTTTTTTAAATATAGGCTATATAAAAAATGATGAGTTAAATGCACAGACTAACGAATATAATGCATCGCGGAGTTTTGAATTACATGATTTTATGTTGTTGTGTTTTTTTTTAATTAACCCTCTGAACATCAAATTTGCAAGGATCCACTTGAACCAGTTCTTTAGAAAGGTCACGAATAGCTAATCCTTCATGCATCCATCGACCAAAAAGGCAGAAGCTCGGTTTGTTCGTTCGTTCGTTCATGTCTCCTACGATCAAGATTAAATTGTCTAAATTAAGTCCTTCCAAGGCTCGATTGCTGCTATGGTCGTCTCGCTCACAAGGGCCAGGTCTTAATCTGTGCAGCCCAACTCCGCCGCACCGCAAGAAGTGGTCCATTGTCTGGGTCTCTCCGCGGTCGCAGAGGGTAATCTCCTTCATGGGTTTAGCCCCATATTGCCATGTTGGACCTACACCGCCCCATTCATGTCCGCATTCGGTTCAGGCATTGTCACTCTGCATGGCCACTGTCTTCTAGTTTAGTCCTTTGATGTGTATATTATAGTGGCTTGGCTGATGGTGGATGTCGAAGAAGCTCGATAAGAGGACTGTCAAGTACTCATCTGAAAAAAAATATTTCGCACTTATCTTATGTGGACATCTCTATATTATCTCCAAACCTCTGTGTCATTTAAATCAATATTGCGCTGTAAATCCTGATCACGGGATAACTATTCAATCAGTCAATTAAATCACGCATATAATTATAATTATAATTATTATGACGAATGCATATAGCGCTTAATGCAAACAGGCCTCTAAGCGCTGTAGAAAAGAAGATTAGAGTATAGAAATAGAGAGGGATTCGTGCTATCACTGATTATGTTGTTTGAAGAGATAATTTTGTATATTATCTTTGAATTTAGGGAGAGTTCTTGACCCAGTTAAGCAGAGCGTTCCATAGATATGGTCCAATTGAAGGAGGAGATCCGTTCATCCCATAAGATCTTACAAGCACTTTTGGTATGAAAAACAAGACAGTCTTGAGCAGCACATTTATTCTGAGTCTTCTTGTTGTACGCAGTATGAGCGACGTGTATTTGTACAAATACGCTCATTGACAAGATTCAGAGCGCAAGCGACTAGTACTGTACTACCTTTAACTGTTGGTACAAAGGAGATACTTTTGGGAGCACGATAAATCGTTCATATACAGCACTAACATTAACGGATCAGGCTACAAGTTTGGATAACCCTATTTATGATAGACACTATAAAATTGCGAACTTTGACCTTTTACATTGTCTCCGACGCGTCAAAAGTTATTCGTAACTATAAAATCAGAAACACGTCTATTCATCTACGTTGTTGGAAGACAAATAAGCGACCACCCGTCGGAAATGAACTTGATTTTCGACCTTCAGAATGGCAGAATTCAATCTAAGTCGCAGGATGATGTCGTCATTTGAACCACAGACATAGTGAACATAGTTACCTCTAGACAAAGATATGAATAAGATTTACTGTAAACATGGTACATAACAAAAACAATGAGCGTGGCATTTTCTGGTTCAAGGAAAAACATGAAAGATAGAGATGCAAAACGACGAAATCTCCTTATCCTTGATATTGTCTGTCGAATGACTGATGAAATCATAGCCAAGTTCCTGTTTGTAAAGACTTGTCAATATAACAACGCCTATATAATAAAGCTGAACTGTACTTCCGGCTGATATGTCCGCGCAAAGGTTGATGGGTATTAAAGGGATCTAGTACTAGTAACTTTGTTGGCATGTGCAAAAACTGTACAATTATTTATAAAAATGTGAATTTCTGTGATCTGATATTAGTCCACTGACTTGTGCAAATTCCATGGTAAATGAATGTCTAATGACCGAGTGATCAGCGAAAATGCAAAGTATTATTTGCTTACTCATTGCACTGACTTTGTACATGCACAGTTGTACTTATCCACTAGATAATTATAAATTTGAAGACTGCAATCATAAATATCTTTTAAACGAAATGAAAATTTGAAAAACCAAAACATGTTCTATGATTCTATAGGTAATATGAATACAATTACAAGGTATAAATTAATCACTAAGTCGAGTTATAAGTACTATAAGTTTTGTGGATTTGGACAATGTAACTTTATAGATCCCTTTAATGGGTCAGTAAACTAACACCAGATACCCGTTTATCACCAAGAAGAACCTTTACATATTGCAAAGGTCACAGTTATTAGTCTCGACATGATTGTATAGTAAACCAAGTACAATATTCTTTTTTAATGAGGCGAACGATCAGGAGCAATTATTGGCGCCTTTTGTCAACGCGGTAGCTCTATAACCACACCGGTGACAATTGAATCGTTTATTGGAATTAAATTACCTCACTTTCTATTCAGAACCCGTCTCTTCAGGACGGGATTGAATGATATTGATACAGACAGCGAGCCGGACAATAACTGCAATAAATTTATAACCCAGCGTTTAATGTCAAAAACTGACAAAATATATAGGAAAACATATTTCAATTGATATAACTATGGTTGCGTGTATATAATGCATGGCGATTCCATCCAGGCCAATCAAAATGTATAGTAGTAAAATTCTTTGTTTGACCAAAAAGAGTTTTTAGAAAGTCAATTTGCTAAAATGTCACCTTTTTTTAATGCCACAATTTCGTAATGATAAGTGTTGTTGTTGTGGGGTTTTTTTTCGTGAAGAGAGTCTATAACAAATCGCGCCCACGCATAGAGCTTTCCGGTTTGTGTACGACATAGGCGTATTAAAGAGATCCATTAAAGAGATCCATCTTTGTAAAATTCAGCCTAAATTACTCGGAGCTTCATAATTTCTCTTGTACCTTGTTGTTTGGCTTATCATGGTAAACATGTTTTATATTGTTTTCATGTCTCGCTAGTTATGCAGAAATGTATGATTGAATTGAAAAGCGTTCCGGTGTGGTGCTAAATCCGTGACCTGCGAAATCCGTACCCAGTCGCAAATGCGCATGCGCTTAGCAGTTATGGTGCCTGTCTTGCGAAAATCGTGACCATTATTACGCCGCAATTTAATGCTAATACAAACTCGACGCATGTTTTATAAAACATTTAGATGGCGTGCACATGGAGTTTCTTAATCAACCGTCGGGTTCTGGCAACACTTTGTGCCGCAAGGAGCCTCAAGGAGGCATTTTGCATGCTTTATTACGACTGGGAACGATTTTCGCAGGCTTGTTTACGAGTTTATGCGCATGCGCATTTGCGACTGCGTACGGATTTCGCAGTGCGTACAGATTTAGCGTGACACCGGAACGCTTTTCGATTGTATTCAAAACCAGTGGGCCATAGGTGATACAATCTGACATAAATGTTCACCTTTTCCACTAGGTAAACAGTGTTTCTTATCCAATAATTAACTATCACACATCATTCAAAAGAATCGTACAATGATATTGGTATACGATTGAAGTCTCAAATATCGTAAACATTTCGGAAAAACCTTATGAGGTTATTGGATCACTGTCTTTAACCCTTCTATTAAGTGTAACACGCTATAAAGGCCTGCATGCATGGCGTCATATATAGTAGGAGGCCGGGGGGCTAACAAAATTTTCCTACGAACTTTTCGTCCTAATGAATTATTCATAAGCAGCGATGTGGGCTACTCATGAATATTCATAACTAGGATTAAGGTATGGTAAGTTTGAGGGTTATAATCACAATGAGACCGAACTGACCATCAGCGGTTTACGTAGCCTATTGGTCATGCTGTGGATTGCAACACTTGGTATCATGGTTCGAATCCTCTCTTATAACTCTTATTTTCTTTTGCCATAATGTATGGTGAGTAGTGGTTCATTTAGTAAATGTATCATGCAGAGTTTTCACTAAAGTCTGAAATCCGACAAAAAGTTCGTAGGAATCATGTGCGCATGCGTCAGAGACAAAAAGTTCGTAGGAAGAACAATTTCGCGGACGGGGGACTGGGCGGGGTTCGGGCAAACACATATCGCATTCGGGCAAAATTCATATCTTATTCGGACAAAAACATGTCATATTCGGGCAAAATCATATCATATTCGGGCAAAATCATATCAGATTCGGACAAAATCATGTGAGATTCGGGAATACTAGTTATAACAAGTATGTAATTTTCGGGCGGTTAAATTGTGATAACATTTTTGTTTTTGCTTGTCAGGTGAAAATGGGGCAGATGACGTTCGGGCAAAAGACCCTAGCCCCCTGTGGGGGGGAGGGGGGGAATATGCCCCTACGCCCATGTATGGCCTTATGTAGGCCTTTACACATTATTGTATTATGACAAATTAGACCGCTGGCCCCCGGGGCAGGAAGAAGGCACATTATACATAATATGAAACATGTTGACAATGTAAGTAATGGGGACAATAGCAAGAGCGGTTATAGGGTCGCTAGATATTTCTGAATAAACTTATCTTTCTGCCGAAAATTACGATAATAATAAATAATATTCAATAAATGGCTGAAAACTCTTTTAAATAGGCGGGTGGGGCTATACAGTTTTGAAAGCGGCAATATACTGGTCAAATTAGGCACTCCAAACTTATTAGGCGAAAGTGTGTAATTTCGAGTACAAGCATATCACATTCGGGCAAAATCATGTCATATTCCATCTAAATCTTTAACAATCATATTTCTAGGCAGATTCCGGGTAGTGAAGGCCCTTTTTTGTTGGGTGAAAACGGGAGGACGATATTCGAGAAAAAACTCAGCCCCTCTCGAATAAATGTGCCTATACGCCCGTATGTCGATAAAATAATGCTTCTCGTATTTGAAAATGCTTCACACATTTCAAAGTGTGACATTTGATATAATTATTAACAAGCTCCAATAAACATATAGTTCATCGCTGGTATCAAATAACATAGAGACTACTCAAGTTTACTTTCACCTGAACCACTATTTAGATAATATTATTACAATTCAATTCAATTTAATTCTCAATTTGAGGTAATTGATCGTGATTGTAGAATCATTATCTGATTATTCATTAATATAGTATTATGCTGTCGCCATCCGGCTGTCTCATATTATCATTATGGTATGTAACATATAATTAGAGTCATATAATTTAGAAAGATTTATCAACACATGTAATTCTGTACATTGATGTAATTGGTCAAACAATCATTCTAATTTATATTTATTTTTAACTAAAATAGTGCAATTTAATTACGGTAACACTATTTGTAAATGCCAACCTGACAAAGAAAATAATGGAATCAATACTTACAAAAACTGCTTTACAATTATTATAGATACTTAACAAACGCCGTTGTATTTGTAAATGCTACCGGAGCAATGGTAATGACATCAATTATATAAGAATATATTCGTCTTTCAATACGTGTGTCGTTGGTTCGATCTCCAAACCGGGAAAAGTGTGCATGTCTTTCAGCAATAGTCTTCTTTTTACTGCTCTTCTCCTTTTCTCTCTCTCTCCGATGCAAGTGTACAACTTGAGGCAGGTAAGAATCGCATATAGGCCCTATGGCACTGGAAAAATGGAATGTTCCCGAGGGAGTAGTTAGTGTACAATGTGTACAACATTAGACAGGTAGGATTGGAACGCGTTCAACTTTCACAAAGATCCTAAGTTGATCTTAGCACTAAGATGGTCTTAAATATTATGGAAAGCCATTAGTGTCTTGAAACAGTTTTATAAAAGTTATGTTGAAATGCAAAAAATGTTGATTCAAATCATATATATTTTCTAATTATCAAAGAGATTCATAATCTTCACATAAAATTCATGAAAATATATATGATTTGAATCAACATTTAATGTATTTCAACATAACTTTTACAAAACTGTTTCAAAACACTAATGGCTTTCCATAATATTTAAGACCATCTTAGTGCTAAGATCAACTTAGGATCTTTGTGAAACACCCCCCTGGCCATGTATATATATAACTGCAAAAGAGGAATGCTCCCGAGGGAGTATAGATAGTGCACAATGTGCCGGAATGATACTACCTGTTGGTGTTCTATATGTCTGAAAGAGTTTTGATAGAGTTAATTGCTTAGAGGTGTTTCGTGTTAGGCGGTATATGAATCGAAATAATTATTGTTGTTACTATAGGTGTCGTTGTTATTTTAGTTGATGTTGTTTTGTTGTTATTGTTGTTGTTGTTGTTGTTGTTGTTGTTGTTGTTGTTGTTGCTGCTGCTGCTGCTGCTGCGGTTGCTGTTGTTGTTGTAAATATTATTTTTAGTATTATTATCATCATCATCATTATATAGTTATAAGTAATATTAATATTATTATTAGTATATACTAATAGTAGTAATATTATCACAATCATAAATATCATCATCATCATCATCATCATCATCATCATCATCATCATCATCATCATCACTATCGTCATCATCGTCATCATCGTCATCATCGTCATCATCGTCATCATCGTCATCATCACAATCACGATCATCATCATCATCATCATCATCACCATCATCACTACCATCATCATCATCACTGTCTTCATCATCGTCATCATCGTCACCATCGTCATCATCGTCATCATCGTCATCATCGTCATCATCATCGTCATCATCATCATCATCATCATCCTCTAACCCTAATCCCATCATCCTCTGAACAATTGGTCCTCGTCCAGTATGTATTGGGCCTATACAGTCATGACAGTTACATTATATACAAAACTACCACAAATCGTCACCGATCTTTAAACCCTAAACCCGGGGGTCCCACTTAATAAAAAAAAACATTTGGACGCTGAGCTCAGAGATAAAACAAGAACACGCACTGCAGGTAACTCGTGGTAAGCATTAACAAGAGACTGCCAACAATTCAAATGAAATTAATCAAGAAGCACAAGACAGGAAGAAGAAGAAGAAAAAAAGAGGCCCACGATTTGTTTTATTTTCGGGAATAGGTCACCGTGCCACGAAATTGGTGCTGATGATTCACATAATAAGAGGAAATGGGTCGAATGGTCAACTCATATTAAGCATGAAGCGACCGTCGGTATTTGAGTTGAAATGACTCTCGGCCATTCCATGTGGTACGTACATTCTTTTAAAGTGATCTAGAAACATTGTCCAAATCCACAAAACTCAATCAGAAACAAATTATAATTGGTTATATCATACCTTGTTGTATTCGTATTAACAATAAAAGCATGGAACAGGTTATGATTTTTTTTAATTTCCCTTTCGTTAAAAAGATTTGTAGGATCGAAGTGTTCAGATAGTCCAAAATAGTCTTCCATGGAGCTTCCACATATCGCTTGCACCTTGTTGTTTGGCTTCTGGGCCCCGTTGCAGAAAGAGATACAATCGATTGTAAGTTACGATTGATCGTAAGTCAGAAGATTTACGCGCTTCAACCAATCAGATTTGTGCATCTAGAACACGTGATCTGACTTACGATTAATTGCAACTTACAATCGATGTTATCTCTTTCTGCAACGGGGCCCTGGCATAGGCGCCGGAAGTGGGGGGGCAGGGGGGGCGGCCGCCCCCCCAATCCAAAAAGTGGGGGGGCAAAACGCATTTTTGCCCCCCCAAAAAGCCCCCCGCCCGAAAAAAAAGAAAAAAAGAAAAAGGAGAAGAGTGGGAAAGAAAAAAGAAATAGTATGAGCTAAGACTTGTTAATTCTAACGTTCAACAACTAATCTATACATCCATTTTAAGTTTTCGCTGCGCGCTTCGCGCGCGAACAGATTATCTCAGTTTGTTGTGTAAATTGCGTATGGTCTTGGCCATGGGGTGAGTACTTTTTCTGTACCGGGCCACGTATAGTTCCCGTGTAGGCTGGCAATGCTCTAGCTGCTTGTGTGACGTGCACCAAATGCACCATTTCAAGTATATAAATGCAAAATCTTCCCCGTGGGAGGGGGATACCCCCTCCCAAACCCTCCCCCTCTGGCTCTGCCCCAGCGGCGCTTGGTCGCCTCGGGAATGTCGGGACTCATTCTTGGCTGTAGGCTATGTTGTTGGATCATACATAATGTGGCATATGGTATATGTTGGAACTGTGTATGACACTAAATACAATATTTGTGTGCGTTGGGGTGCATATTTATTAGTGTGTCAATTATTTGTTTTCTTCGTGAAAAATATATGACATTTCTGGTCGATCAAATCATAACACGCTTTCCCAGATACAGTTAATCATAAGCCCGAATTTCCTATCTAGGTATGCACCAGATTGCACAATTTCAAGTCCAAAAATGCAAAAGCTCCCTACCGTGGGAGGGGGGACACCCCCCTCCCACACCCTCCCCCCGCTCAGTCACTTCGCTCCCTCGCAATGTCTCACTCTCACCTCAGCTCTGGCTCAAAGTTGGCAACCCTGTGAGTGTGCATGGTTGGGCATGAGCCCCTACACAACAAAAATCGTGAACCTATTTAGGTCTTTGCCCCCCCCCCCCCCCCCCAATCCAAAACTGCTTCCGGCGCGCCTGGTCCCCCACCCCCTCCTCCTCCCCACGATGTGTACGCATATTAAGATGATATTATACAGTGCGAGTCCAAAAAAACGAAACCGGACTTTGATAGCTTATAAATCCATAAATCCAAAAGTATATATGTTGATATTGGTATCATGTTAAAGCTTGAGGACTTCCTTTTAAAATGATATATCATACACTCTGATCACTTCACGCTTCACCGAACGCGACCTAATTATCCAAAGGCATGCAAAAACTACCGTGTCCAAGTTTGCAGTGTTCTTGTTTTGTGAATGGTTGCATCTGTTGTTTGATTGTCAAAGATAACTTCATCCTGCATGTCCTATTCAGGGGCCCCTCCCTCCAAACAGTGTGGTTGCTGATGTGAGGACAGTGTATGATCCCCTTCCACCCTGATAAACATGACAAAACTGGCAACCACCTGATATTTTGTTGTGATTCACCAAACGATATTTTTGAAATGTTAATTTGAAGAAAAAAACGTAAACAGAAGCATTCATTCATGATAAACACAACAAAAAACCTAAGTCCCCCCTATTCAAAATAACGTACAAAACGATAAGGTTTTGAGCAAAATAACTTGGCAGGATTGTTCCTACACTGATTGACTAGCTTCTCTGTGAAAATAAGATTGATCCGCCATGTAATGCATGAGTGAGCACACATTAAAGGCAAAATTGTCACTTTTCAAAAGTCACAAGAGTCAAAAAGTGAACATTTTGCCTTTAATGTGTGCTCACTCATGCGTGACTCGACGGACCAATTTTATTTTCGCACATAAGTTATTCAATAAGTGTATAAACAATCCTGCCAAGTTATTTTGCTCAAAACTTTATTGTTAAAAAGTTATGCTATTTTGATTAGGGGGGACTTAACTTGTTTTGTTGTGTTTAGAACAAGACGACGGCAAACTTGGACACGGGTAGTTTTTGCATGACTTTGGATAATAAGATCTTGCTCGATGATGCGTAAAGTGCTCAAAATTTTTGATATATCATTTTAAAGGCAATTTCCCAAGCTTTAATGTGATACCAATATCAACATATATATGTTTGTAATTGTGGATTTATAAGCTATCAAAGTCCGGTTTCGTTTTGTTTGACTCGCACTGTACATCATTTGTGGGGAGCCTTGCTCTGTGCCAGACAGTATAACATTACACCCTAAACAAAAATACAGTTTTATCATGTTTATTGTGGTGCGTAACATCCTTTTTAGCAGCTAATCATGATTTGTCTTACCAAAATGATAATCGAATCGCCGAATATATACAGACAAGGCAATTAATAAAACATTATGAAAAATTAACAGCTGCCGGTGGAACGAAATACCTGTTCCTTTCTAGCTTTTGCAATCCTCATAGAATTAATGCAGGCCCAACCAGGCTCCCATAGGCAATGGGTTAATATCCCCGACAATAACAGAATAATATGTTATTGTCGGGAATAATATCCCATTGCCTATCGGAGCCTGGTGGGTCAATATTATTGTCTGTAGGTGGGTAAATAATGTTGTGTTTGGCTGCCAAGAAAATTTGTTTTGCGCTCATGCGCTGCATTTTATATTTATCAATATAAACATGGAACAAAATACGGTTTCCAAATATCTCAATTATTTGTTTTCTTCGTGAAAAATATATTTAACATTTCTGGTCGATCAAATCATAACACGCTTTCCCAGATACAGTTAATTAAGCCCGAATTTCATATTTAGGTATGCACCAGATTGCACAATTTCAAGTCCAAAAATGCAAAAGCTCCCTACCGTGGGAGGGGGGACACCCCCCTCCCACACACTCCCTCCGCTCAGTCACTTCGCTCCCTCGCAATGTCTCACTCTCACCTTAGCTCTGGCTCAAAGTTGGCAACCCTGTGAGTGTGCATGGTTGGGCATGAGCCCCTACACAACAAAATCGTGAGCCCCTTTAGGTCTTTGCCCCCCCAATCCAAAACTGCTTCCGGCGCGCCTGGGCCCTGGTAATAATAATATATAGCTTTTATAGAGCGCCATCTATCTAGTTGCCTATTCAGAGGCGCATTATTACCCTTGGTCATCAGGTACAGTTCACACCCGCACAATTATATTGTGCACCATCTCAACTCCCAGGGGAGCATACTAGCCCAAGCTGCCCAACGGGCGCTGAAGGCTAATTAACACCCGACCAAGTACCCATTTATACTCCTGGGTAGAGAGCAGCAATGTGGATTAATTGTCTAGCTGAAGGACAAACGGAGTGGGCAGGATTCGAACTCGGGATCTCGAGATCAGAAAACGCGCGCTCTACCGATCTTGCCACACCACATTACTAACAGAGGAGTAACGTGGGTTTAGTTATTGATTGAATTGAAAAGCGTTCCAGTACGCTTTTAGATTGTAGTCAAAATCAGTGGGAAATATGTGATACAATCTGACATCAATTTCACCCTTTTTTCATCAGGTAATTACTTTTTTCATAACGTTATTTGATCAATTTAAGTTAACAAACGTCAGAAGTACTATTCAACGTACACCGCGTCCAGTATTAGTATACAAATTACCTCATTCTAATTATGGAGATATTGATTGATATTAAAAGCGTTCCTGAACGCTTTTCGATTGTAGTTAAAATCAGTGGGTGATAAAATCTGACATAAATTTCATATTTTTTCACCAGATTATTACTTTTCGATGAGTCTATCAACACCATTCAGCAGAATCTTAGAATGATATTGGAATATGATTGAAGTCATTTCAATTTTGGAGAAAAAAAATATATATAATGACGTTTCTGGATCACTTTAACAAACCTCATCATTACTATGATATTCAATATACTTCGCATCTATTACTAGGCAATAAATATTACATTTACATGATAGGATTCTTTTGAGCAAAATAACGTGCGTCGATTGTGACGAACTTGACAATTTTGTCGAAAATTGCCTCATCAATTATGAAAGAGTGTAATACTTCGCATGGGTGCATCAGTGATCGAAATGGTCTGATGTCAAAGTACTTATTCTAGAGAAAGAATTTCGTGTCTTCTTATTTCTTGTTTGACACCTTGCTGGGCCGGTATTCACTTCCATACTCAGTAATTTAAAAATGAGGGCACATTTCTTTCCCCCCCCCCTTTTTTTTGTTTTGTTTGGGGGGGGGGGAGGGGTTGCAGTAAATTACTTCGCGAAAACTGGGATTCAATTTCTTAATCCACATGGATTGCGTATTTCAGATGTCCGTGACGTTAACAAATTGTCCAAGACGTGAATAATCATTTGAGCATCATCGATTGGTCGCATCTTTTAAGGGGTAAAACATCCGACCCTCCTGCCCATCCACACTAATTCACCTTCTTCCCTTTTCTTCTCCTTCTCTCATGCTCATCCCTTACTTGTCTCCTCTCTTATCTTACTTTCTTCTCTTCAACAATCCGATCTATATCTGACATTTATGACAATCATGCCATTCATCTTCTCTATTCCTTCACCCTATCTTACCTTTTACTCCGCCCCCTTTTATCCTACCCGTTCATTTATAAAGTCCGTCCGATAATGATAATGATAATAATCAGTGTATGAAGTGACACACATCTAGAGATTTGTCAGAGGCATAGTCTGTCTGCAGGTCAGGTACAAAGTTCAAACCCGTACGATTATCTCGCGCACCATCTCAACTCACTGGGGAGCATATGAACCCAAGCTATACTCTACTATATAGGGCGCTACAGACTAATAAACACACAATTGTACCCATTTATCATGTTGCACTCCTGGGTAGGGAGCAGCAATGTGGATTAAAATGCCTTGCTGAAGAACATGAACATGATAAAAGCCGGGGCATCGATTGGGTTCGAACTCGGGTCCCATGATTAGAAGTCAAGCGCTTATCCGATCGTGCCACAACACTTCGGATCAACCTGCTGATCATAACCAGGCCATTTACCACCACCCCCCCCCCCTCCCCCACCCCCTTCTTCCTTTTCCCTTTCGTACCGCCCCTATCTTCTCCTCTCCTCCTCTATACCATCTTACCGTTTCCTCTTAAACCATCCACTCAACAAACTTACCAACCATCTCGTTTTCAACATTTCCGCTTCCTCAGTGACTTAGCCCGGGGGGTAAGGGGGGGGGGGGTGATTGTCCTGCAGAAAAGTCTTGCCTCTCGCCCCCCCCCCCCCTTGTCACTGAACTTGTTCTCTATATACTAGATTTGACAATGCCCACATGCAGTTAATACAGGCCCACCATGTTCTTGTAAAGTAAATGGGTTAAATATATTATGATCAATATTTGATTCTATTTCTATAATACGAAAATATGAATAAGCACAACATTATTTCTTGGAAAATTATTGTTCCTATTCTAGTTCATTATGATTTAATTTCGTTTGTCACTCATGGAAAACAAAAATATGAAGTCATCAATAAGAATAATATATAAGCCCCTCCTCCCCCCCCCCCCCCCTCCCATGCATTCACTCCCTCCCTTCTGACTTGAGCATTGTCTACCATGTCTACAATTATAAAAAAAAAAAAATTATCTCTCCTACCCCCCCCCCCCCCCCCACCACCACCTACCCCCTCCCTTCTTGATTGGTTGGTTATTGGTTTGTTTGTTTTTTACAGACGCGTTAAATCTCTTCACCTCACCCACCCCTCCCCCTCCCTCGTATAACCCCCTCCCCCCTCCTCCTCCTCCTCAAACACCTTCCTCCCACTCATCGTACCCCCTTTTCTCTCATCCCGACCAGTATAACGACCCCTGACGTGACATTTTGTCGTAATTTCCGAAATTGCCCCACGCTCCGCCGGGTTTGATCCGTTTAGGGGATTGCCCGAACAGGAATGGCACTAAAAGCACCGAGCACTTCTGGAAAAAAGGACCGCCATTTTTTGTATAGAACCTTCCAAAATCGTACAAATACATAGATCATTATAAAATTTAAAAAATATATATATATGTTGTGTGGAATTGGGCATTGCTTTTTCTGACCAAGAAATGTACATGTGGCTGTATGTAATACGACTTGATATATAAAATTACATAACATAATTGACTTAAAGGTGAGATCAGATTAAAATGTGACCTCTTTAACATTAACCTTCGTCTACGTGTATGGGGCGGAATTTGAGTTAATACTTTTGTAACAGCTATTCACTAAATTTGGTAGACTGAGAGAGCGAAATTACAAAACCAATTATATCAATTATAAAGAGGCATGACTGATCCAGCCCCAAGAGCCACTAAAACCAGTAACGGGCCGATGAAGGTACGTCGTGCGGGGCCCAGCCCGCGGGATTGAAGGCGACAAGTGGTCTAGCTGCGACAGAAGAACAGGACACTTTGAAACTCTCAGCGATGATACGCTAATAACATGAATAAGGCGAGGACCAGTCATGTTTTTTACTGCCAATTTGCACTGCTTTCCGTTCTGACAATATTCACATCTTTCAACACATTTGAATTGTTCGTACATTTTGTATCTGATTGTTAATATTGTTATCATCTAATTCAGGAGAAGCGTGATAATTAACATCTTCATCATTATTCCGTTCTAATATCATCCTAACGACTGTTTGCGAGTAGACAAATACATATCATCATCTTAGTTTCCCTCATGGTCAGTTCGTTAGTTTTTATTTAATTTATTTCCGAACGTATTTATTGACAACAATATTATGTGAAATTATCTGAATGTACATCCTCACATCAATAATGAACCCAACTCAAGAATAACCTGAACAATTAACGACCTCGACTACGTGAAAGTTATTTCTGCTTTGATTAGCGAGACGCGATAATGCTGATCATTATTTGACTGAATGACTGAATAATGAAAGATGAGTAAAATGACAGCGATGCAAGCCAAAAGCACTCACAAATAACCTTAACAACGACCTTTTATAACAGTAATTATGCCCAATCACTGGACCCGAAGATAAAGGGCAATGACATTTGAAGAGCTTAGTTTCAAAAGGCACTAAATCCACATTCCGTGAGTAAACGATATCAGTACATAAATAAGCTACGTAGCTATCTATCAATTTTGGATAAATTACACAATCAAAATCATAATATCAAAATAAAAATGGAACGTTACAGTTTTTATTTAACATGGGCATGTGTACAAAGTTGGACGAAGAAACCGGATTTTCTGCAAAGTTGAACAAGTGGATTTAGCGCCTTTTTGAATTAAGCTCTTCGTTTACAGCCATATAATGGCGTCCTTCGATGATGACAAATATATTTAATTCTCTCGTTGTCAGCATAATATGGAATGGAGGCCAATGGCAAATGTAAATTAACATTCAAGGGCTACTCTGTAAAACAATGCTTTAATTTAACTATAAACTTCTTGAATTCATTTTGAATGGAACGCTACATAGTAATCAGTTACGATGGGTGTTTTTTATGCATGATTATAATACTCGCGGTAGGGTTTACTTGATCTGATTTGAATTTATTTCCATATTTCTCAAAACAAAATTTAGTTGAACACGTAAATATACCAACAATATATTCTTGAATAAAATGCAATACAAAATACACAAAAGACTAATAAACAATAGATATTACATAATCGATCAATAATTCTGAAACATAAGGTGAATTATGGAGGACCAAAAAGAAGCAGAGCTTGTGAAATATTTGGTTCCTATTTGGTTTCATTATATATAAAACCATAATAATGAGATGTTAAACATACTGATGTAAAAGTATATCAAGTCGAGAAAATGTTGAGAAATAAATAGCGTCCTTCTGTGACGGAAAATAGATTTCATTCGTCGACGGTCATCATTTGGGAAAATACGTTTGAATCCAGTTATTAAATTGAAATGGTTGACAACGATCGAAAGGACATTGAATTATGAACAAAATGTTGTATTTCTTTAATTAAACAGCTGGGTAAATCTATTTGATACTCAGCTGATTATATCTGGCGACGCATGCAGTGATGACGCGCCAATTTATAGGGGATACAACCCAAGTTGCTGATGATTCTCTTCTCTTTTTGTAATAATTTCTTACTGCTATAATTGTTTGGGGGTTTTTGCGTGTAAAGTAGAAAGTATACAATATTCACATTACTCGGCCAAATCCCCAAGGCAATGTTGTTATTACCTTCCTACGTGTAATGACCAAAACGTATAGATATGTTTCCTCCAAAGTATACGGTGTAATTTGGTCACTGACACACGAATGGTATATATGAAATGCGTTTCGAGCATTGTGAAAGTGTTTTAATTCTTGAACGAGAGCTCATTCAAAAACATTAATATTTAGAAAATAGTCAAAAGACTGTACGATTAGTACCCCTTTCAATCCCCAATATAGCGGTACCTATTGCGCCATGCAGGGGTGGGGCATAGGAGGTATTTGCCCCTCCCCCACAACCCGCATGCCCCAAGTAATAATTTAATTGTTCTTTACGCCATTCCCCCCCCCCCCCCCACCCCCTCTCCCTTCCTCCTTTTGAAAATACTGACCCCATATCCATAAAACCACGCTAGCTTAGTTCCTTGGTAAGTGTATTTCAAATGATACAGTTTATTGAGTAACAAAAAAATGTCCTAGTCTCTAACATAATTATAGGGTAAGCTGGTTAAGCCTTAGATATACCCACTAAGCTAACCGTAGTTAGCAACTAAAATAACTTGAGTTTAATTCGTAGCCACGTCATCAAAATAGACTTAGCAAGGAATTAGCTAGCAGGCTTTTATGAATATGGGCCCTGGTACCTCCACTCCTTACGGACATTTAGCTCCATTTGTATAACTTTATAATATGTCACTTATCTCGACTGAGAGAAAAGTACAAGCAAACCATACAAAAATACATCACAGGGTGTTTTTTTTTCTTCTTCCTCTTTTATGACATCTTAGATGTCCTTAATGTCTTGGCTATTCAGTCATTTTCGAACATCATACAGTATTTAAGAGATTTAATCTCATGTTTTTGACGACCGGAAGGGAACATTATTTTCATTGCATACTATATATAATTACCTTAATTGCAGTTATGAAAACAGTTGAAGGAACTCTTTATTATGGGATACATGATAGTATTTCATGTAAAGAGAGAACATTATACGTGAATATACGTGACTGTTAACGGGATGATATATTCTCGCTGGGCATAAATGGAATTAAAGGGATCTTGTAATATTTTAAAAATCCACACAACTAAGAACTTTAGCAGTTCGTACATGCCGTGTTGTATTTGTACTACCAATAGATTGAAGCATGTGGAACCGGTTCCGGTTTTCCGAATTTCTCTTTCGATATAGAGATAGTAATGAAATAAGTGTTCGGGTTTGAAAGTATCCCTGGGAGACTTTCAACAATGTACAAAGTCAGGCTAGAGTTGGGCCCGGTCGGTCGGAGCAGATTTATCGTGTTGAATCGGCCCCAACTGGCATCCGACTGTCTCTCGACTGGCAAAATGTGTGTCGCGAGGCACTGAAAACTGAGCCGATCGGAATGACAACCAGTCGAGTCGGCTCTGTCTGCGCCGGGCATTAGACATATAACCCAAAGACCCTCGGTTCGATTCCGACCTTAACGCTTTTTAGTACAATCCTTTTTGTATTTGCTGTTTCAACAACAGGGTTGTTGAAATTTATTCTAAACAACAGTTGTTGAAAAAATTAAAATAACAGTTGTGTAAACTTTAAACAACTGGGGTTGTTGAATGTTTTCAACAACAGTTGGATGGTTCATAATATGTTAAACAGCGGTTGTTGAAAGTTTTCAACAAGTTGTTGAATTTGTTTACACAGCGTTTTAACAGTGTGCAATGAGTTAGCAATTGTCACTTTGCATTTTCGCTCAATAATCGGTCAAATGACATTCATTTACCATGCAATTTCACACCGTGGACATATCGGCTCCAAGAAATACGCATTTTACCAACCCTTGGTCAGTTTTTGCAGATGTCAACAAAATAACTAGATCCCTTTAAAGCAGTAGTAATTCTATATTTTATAATAGGTCCTGCAGAATATCGTGGAGTGCAATATTATCTCTTGGAATATAAATCGAGGACGAAGACATTATTTTTATTCTCATGCATGATTTACCCTTTCCTTCCACGAACCAAATTTGTTTAATACTACATTAATAGAACTGCCTTTAAATACTCGACATGATCACGATTAAAGAAACTGTTATTAGAAGTCATTTAAATATATTGAATCAAATAGAAGGATCTTCTAGATTCGATAGCTCGGCACTTACTTTGACTCATTTTATTACACTTGCCTTTATAGCGGATAAGCAGTTTCAGCATTATTTTACATTTAATCACATAGTTATCAGTTACTGTAACTGGTTTATACTCCTTCCCTTAATCATTATTTTCTACGAATGAAAACGAGCCAAACATGTTCACTCCTTTCGTCAAGCTGAACACTGTTTGCTATTATAAGAAGACGGGTCCAAAAGACGGCATTGGCTCCCAGATATTAGTGATATACATGTACTAACCCTAGGCCTTTTCACTCGGAAAAGGAGTGGTCCCTATAGTATACGTCGTTACGGTTCTGTTGGCGATGTTTGTTTTTGTTTACTCTTCGGTAGCTGCAAGTACATAAAATAGGTCAGAGTGAATCTTACATAATACAATTTTTATTAATGGTTAGGAGCTGGTGAAAGAAACCAAATCAGAATAAATAAAATAATAGAAGCAAGTCTAACAATGATTTTTTTTCTTGACTAAAGTCGCATGTATCTAGTAACTTTTGTTGACATGTGCCAAAATTTGCAAATAAAATGTTGATAAAATGTGTATTTCTATGATCCGATATGTCCACTGAGTGATGTGTGAAAATTGCATGGTAAATTGATGTCATATTACCGAGTATAATGAGCGAACATGTAAAGTGAAGTACACAGCTATAATTATCCAGTAGATAATTACAAATCTGAACACTTCAATCTTACATTATCTGTATAATAGACGAGATATTTGGAAAACGGAAAGATGTTCAATGCTTATATTGCATTGGTTATAGAAAAACAATGAGATATGTGAGAACCGCTCGATTTCCCAGTAAGTTTTGATGATTTTAACAATGATCCCTTTAAAGGTGGCCGTTAATAGGTATTGGGCGCGTTTTGGTGAATTAATGCGGTCTTCTCCTTCCATTTTATATGGAGGAAGAGCGTCTCCGGCGTTTCACATTATCAAAGTCCATGCACGCCTCAGTTTACAATGTTTTATGCATGTGCATACGTGTAGACATCTTTAGCCTCAGGTTCACACTAAGCCATCATGTCAAAATGCATCCTTCAAAAGTCGAGTTCGAGAAGATTTTGCTCAGGGGGGTGTTGCATGATGATAAGGATTTGCGATCCATTGCAAAGTTGCGATAAATCGCAAGTAAGAACAAATACGCCTAAATGGGCGAATCTGATTGGCTCAGAAGCGCGTTATATATTATGATCGCGTTTAGTCGCAACTTTGCGATCGCGATCGATCGCAACTTTTTATAACTTAGGACAGTTCGGATTCGTAAATCTGACGCGCGGCGCCATCTTGCGAACGCCGTACGCGTACGCACGGTGCGTAATGTAATGTAGTGCGCACGCGCGAGATAGCCTAGTTCAAAATGGCGAACCACAATGCATCATCCCCATTTATACGCATGTCAAACTTTAAAGACTCTTTGACGTCGTGCCAGAGGGCGCTTTTAAAGAGCTCACCATGCAGGAAGGCGCCATTTTGTACGCACGCCGCGCTATGTGTCGTGCTCACGAACGGTTCTTCCTGATTCTGGATGCATTGTACAGCCCTCTACATACATTATATTTTGCAAATTCGATGACCCAGTATTTTAAAGCCAAATTACATTACATGTAGTGGGAAAAGACCCACACAAAAATAATTAAATGTACACATTCTATCACCGACCGTGTGAACGAATATTTAATTTAGAAAAAACGTTTCTGGTAGAAGATCAGGGTGGATGGGCGGAACAAGCTATGAACTTTTCGCCCAATCTAATCGGCGGCGCACTGAATTGTCCTTATATTTCCGCATTTTACGATGTTATGGTTCATAATTATCTTACCTCCTAAACCATCTTTTATAATATTTCAACCATGTTGATACATTTATTTGGCCAATAGAGTGGATTCCGAAATTATCCCAATACGGTTCTATCATAAGTCGTCAACATCTGGAACAGGCGGAATCGCGCGTGAGTGTGACACAAACGCAACTTTCTAGCTATCGTTTGTTATATAGAGCGCGCGCATGATTAATGCATGATAATTACCCACGCCGATGAAATCGGCAGGGGGTTATGTAAAGGGTTCCGTATGTTTGTTTGTTTGTTTGTTTGTTTGTTTGTTTGTTTGTTTGTTTTTTTTTTTTTTTTTTTTGTTTGTTTGTTTGTGTACAAGATAACTAGAGAACGGGTGAACGGATTTGCACCAAATTTTCAGGGAATGTTTGGATAGTGACATGGAAGAATCGATTAGATTTTGGTGATGATTGGTTGACCCCTGCAAATTCTGTGGAACCTTGAAGTTCTGTACGGAATCGAAATCAGTCATCAGTCATGTGACCCTGTGACGTGGAGCACTCACTTTGCTGTTGTACACAACGTATGGAAGTTCTATGCTCGCTGCCATGATACCCCAATGACACAACAGTGTTTGCTGGCACCAATCAGCGTCGCGCATTTCCGGCGTTGCGCGTGCAATGATCTAGTGTAAACTCTGCGAGCAATCGTACCGCTTAACGTTGCGTCAATTTGCAATGCATAAATATTAGGCATATCTATACTACACAGGCAGCTAGTAAAAACACGTGCGAATCGGCAGATAGCTGTCATGAAAAGATCTAAAACTAGAAGGCCGACAAAGTCAGCATACCCACGCCTCCCATTAGCCCTGTTCTACCCCTTCGTCGGCCTCAACCCTGTTTTGCTTACCGATGCATCCTAAAAACATAGTGATCAACCGTTGAACAGAATCCCCCACAACTCCAGGCATAGTAAACTATGCTGACTGGGTATGCCTGCAGGGAGGGCTTGAAAATGCCGACATCTGTCCAATTTATTGGCGATAAATGTAACATAAATCATGAATTCAAACAAAATAAACTATTACAAACAATAACAGATACCTTATCTTCCTGATTCTGCAAACTTTTATGTCCATTTCTCTTGCATAAATATGATTTTAGATCTTTTCATGACAGCTATCTGCCGATTCGCACGTGTTTTTACTAGCTGCCTGTGTAGTATAGATATGCCTAATATTTATGCATTGCAAATTGACGCAACGTTAAGCGGTACGATTGCTCGCAGAGTTTACACTAGATCATTGCACGCGCAACGCCGGAAATGCGCGACGCTGATTGGTGCCAGCAAACACTGTTGTGTCATTGGGGTATCATGGCAGCGAGCATAGAACTTCCATACGTTGTGTACAACGTGCACTAGCTATAACGTGCAGATATTATTTAGGCACACACGTGCATTAAATACATACTCAAACTTCAAGGTTCCACAGAATTTGCAGGGGTCAACCAATCATCACCAAAATCTAATCGATTCTTCCATGTCACTATCCAAACATTCCCTGAAAATTTGGTGCAAATCCGTTCACCCGTTCTCTAGTTATCTTGTACACAAACAAACAAACAAAAAAAAAAACAAAAAAAAAAAAAAACAAACAAACATACGGAACCCTTTACATAACCCCCTGCCGATTTCATCGGCGTGGGTAATCATATTTATGCAAGAGAAATGGACATAAAAGTTTGCAGAATCAGGAAGATAAGGTATCTGTTATTGTTTGTAATAGTTTATTTTGTTTGAATTCATGATTTATGTTACATTTATCGCCAATAAATTGGACAGATGTCGGCATTTTCAAGCCCTCCCTGCAGGCATACCCAGTCAGCATAGTTTACTATGCCTGGAGTTGTGGGGGATTCTGTTCAACGGTTGATCACTATGTTTTTAGGATGCATCGGTAAGCAAAACAGGGTTGAGGCCGACGAAGGGGTAGAACAGGGCTAATGGGAGGCGTGGGTATGCTGACTTTGTCGGCCTTCTAGTTATTAATGTGACACCTCTCTTGCAAACTCTTTAAAAGGCGCTCCTTTAAAGTGATCCATAAAACGTATTTAGAACTCTAGTGGTTCTCATATTAGTATGAAAATTCATCTGTATTGGTAACTCATAAGATATTCATTTTAAACTTTTGATCACAATACAAATATTTACCTCCGAAATTTTCGGCTGTCATCTACAGCCTTCGTCAGCGATGTGACCCGACTTGACCTTTCGTGACGTAACGATTGATCATCGGGTCGTAGACATTCGGTAGCTTGTATCGCCCCCGTCTCGGTTCAGTGAAGGTTGGAAAGCCCGGATGTAGATTGCTTCCTTCATCCCTCTCTCGAAGTATCGAGCCTCCCTGTCCAAGATGCGAACCTCTTTTAAGTCCACTTGATGGCCAGGAGACTCGATATAGATGTGTTGTCGTTGTGAAACCTCCGATGTATACGAGCTGGGGCGTCGATGTTCCAAAAACCTGATCTTGAGTGATCGCTCTGTTTCTCCGATGTATGATTTCTTGCAAATGCCTTTCGTTGTCTGTCATTGGCAAGGAATCATATACACCACCCCCGTTGCGTTCTTTTTCTCAGTCTTGTCTTTCGGAGGTACTTAAAATTGGCGTAGTGTTCGTGTTTCTAGTGTTCTAGAGGTTCTAATGTTCTAGTGTTCTAGTGGTTCTAATGTTCTAGTGTTCTAGTGTTCTAGTGTTCTAGTGGTTCTCGTATACCTTGTTTTATTCGTATTACCTATAGAAACATGGAACCTTTTTTCCGAATGTCCCTTTCGTTGAAAAGATATTTACGATTGAAGACGTTTAGATGTCTAATTATCCACTGGAAAGTTATAACTGTGAACAAAGTCAGTGCAATGAGTTAGCGAATATCACTTTGCATTTTTGCTCATTACTTGGCCATATAATATCGGATTTAACGTGAAATTTTCACACATTATAATACTCAGTGGACGTATATCGGATCACAGGAATGCACATTTTATCAACCATTCATCACTTTTTGCTCATATCAACAGAGTTACTAAATCCCTCGTTAAAAAGAAGACGCCTTCTCCTTCTGTTTAATCACAACCATGCTCATGATTATTCAAGCATGGTGTAGCTATAAAGGGTGAACCCTGACGCGGGGCTAGCAGGGGGCGTCCCATAAGGGTCCCATCAGGGCTGACGTAAATACTTGAATCGAGATTAAAATATATTATTTGGAATTATTCGTCGTTTGAAACACCAAGACGGATTAACTGTCGTGCTCATGCAATAGTGTGATATATTTTGTGTCACAGATTGGTTATCTGTCTACCCTTGGTGTAAAATAGGGTCAAAGTACATCGTGCGATGCGGACGCGAAAGCATACCCCCCCCCCCCCCCCCACCCCCCCCCCCCCCCCCCTACGCGCTTGCATCATGTACAGTGGCGTAGCGTGGTCGTACTGATTGGGGGCACATACATTATTAGGGGGCACGCCGTATGTGGACGTGGTGAGGCAAGATTGGTAGAGCGCTCGCTTTCCAAGCGGGAGATCCCGAGTTCGAACCCTGTGTTTGCCCATTGCGTTTCTTCCTAATGCCCATGAGCCGCTTGGAAGAAATGCTCCCCAGGGAGTGGAGCTGACTTTGTATACTATATGACCGGGGTAATAATAGTGTCAAGCGCTTAGTGATTATATTGTATCACATTAGGCGCTATATAAATCGAACCTATTATTTGTATTTCTTTGTTTGTTTTTTAAGGTTCCCCTTATGTTTTCTTTTGGTTGTTTTTCTTCAAATTATGGGGGTGGCACAGGCCCCTATGCCCCCTCCCCCCCCCCCCCACACTCGTATGTACGCCACTGATCATGCATGTGCATTCTTTTTACACCGAATCCCTGACAATCATCTAATTGCAAATGTGACACTTAAAATTCTGTGTTCTTACGGAGAAAGAGCTAGGGGAATTTGAACGGTGCATAGCGATTTGCATTAATTTTGTGACTGTTATTATCTCCATCCAGCTTTTCCCGTTCTGTAAGCGAAACGTTTTATATATGAACAACGTACACCAAAAAAAATGGTCGTAAGTGGATTGCACTTATCATGCTTATTGTTAAATTACATGTTCGGGGAGATGCTGGTTGAATTTATGAATGAAATTAATCAAGTCATTCACTTCGTCTCATTTTGACCCATTTCTTCCGTGACAATGTAAACCAGACAAATCCTTGTATGCAAGATATAGGACACTCAATAGGAAGTATATTATAGTCTCATGAGTTTTAGCACAATCGGTCAAGAAATTAGAAAACTATGTCTCTTTGAAAATAGCCATTTATTTTTATGAGTGACTTAAATTGGCAACGCAGTCTGGCAAAGTCTGGACCACTCCCCATACGTTTTGTACACAATTTTCTTTTTCAACTTTCTTAAACTATAATTATGTTTACCCTTCGTTTGAGTTTTACAATATGTTTTCCAGAATACATGTATACACAACTTTATCATAAGTTTGGAGAATGGAAAAGTGTGACTATTAAGAAACTCGAAAAAATCGCAACATTTGTATACAAAACATAATTATGTGGAGTAGTCCACAAACTTATCAGAGTGCGTTGCCAATTTGAGTCCCCCATAGTAATAAATGGACATCTTCAAAGAGCCATAGTTTTCTTGTTTCTTGCCTGATTATGCTCAAACTTTCAGAGATTACTCTCCCAATCTCTGTAGAGTCTATGGAAGCAACAGTTTGCTTGGATTTCATTGTCCTTTAATATCATTGAAATTTCCGACCCTATATCGTAAATAAATTACAACAAATGCGCTCTTTGTACTCGGCTATACTATTTGGTTCGTGATGCTTTTTAATGACATGAAAATGTGTTATGTAACATTTTATCTATCTAGCGAGCGCATTTGTTAATTGACTTCATACATTTTTTTTTAAATTACTGAAAATAACTGCATGTTTCCATGTATTCGTTTTTTCCCCTTCGAAAAGGAAACAGAAGCTTGCCTGCGATGATGCAGCTAACAACAGAGCGGAACGTTTCTAATTATGGAGCCGTCGTCTATCACTTTGAACAATTGGGTTTCGGACAGTACCATTTCAGACTGTCTTTAATCGGTCATGCGTGATATTTTTATTATCGTTATGGTGTCATGTGGAAGACGATAATAATGAATTGGACAGTGATGTCTACAATTCTGACAAACATTTCTTAGTCATTGAGAAATCATCAAACTTGGGTTTCGTTTTTTTTTTTTTTAGTGACACTCTGTATTGGCACGCTATTGGTGCGCGAAAGCTAAAGGCCCGGGGTGTTTTACACAGATCCTAAGTTGAACTTAACTCTAAGTTGGACTTAGAAACTATGGAAAGCCGTTCGGTTCTTTTTTGTTTTTAATTATATCGTTTAAAAGGCATACAATGTGGATTCAAACCATTGATATTTTCTATTATCAAGGGGATTTCATGTTTTTTTAATGAAAAATTGATGAAAAGTCTAATATACTTGCATTTTTGCTTTTGAATATATTTCATTCAAAGGCTTCAAATGGCTTGTCATACTTTTTAAATCCAACTTAGAGATACGTTCAACTTAGGGTCTTTGTGAAACACCCCCCAGTTTATCACCAGATAGCGTAAACGGATGCCCGACGAATAGAACATTTGTGATATCAAAATAATTATCCGGTAGTGAAAGTTGTCTCCATTGCTTCATGCACAAAGTATTCCGCCGGATAGAACAACGTATACATCGCCTGACAAAGAACGGACAAGAACGTTTACGAACGGAGATGAACGGAATGAAATTTTTACTCTCCGTCGGGCATCCGTTTACGCTATCCGGTGATATGTGACAAGGTCCTTTTACGGTGACGCCAACATCTAGGCCACGCCCTGGCAGAGTTGAAACGATTACCAAATCGATCA
Organism: Echinarachnius parma; assembly: GCA_037951105.1. Classification (NCBI taxonomy): domain Eukaryota; kingdom Metazoa; phylum Echinodermata; class Echinoidea; order Clypeasteroida; family Echinarachniidae; genus Echinarachnius; species Echinarachnius parma. Next base: position 44,976 of record JBAMJV010000288.1, on the reverse strand, counting down.
ACTCAAGTGCCAGTCTTTAACGGTTCAGTGCGCAATGCATTCTACCCCGATTGCAATTTTCCCGCCAACGCTAAATCTGGCGGGAATATGTGGCCTCGTTTCAAGTAGTCGGGACCGTCCATTAATTTTTATTGAATTCTGCCTGCACACTCGTGGTACAAACTTTAAAGGGATCTAGTAACTTTGTTGACATGTGCAAAAAGTGACGAGTGGTTGATACAATGTATATTGTTGTTATCTGATATGTCCACTGGGTGTTGTGAGAAAATGGCCGAGTAATGAGCAAAAATGCAAAGTGATATTCACAAACTCATTTCACTCACTTTGTACACGGTTTCGACGATCCAGTGGATAATTCAATATATGAACACTTCAATCGTAAATATCTTTTTAACGAAAGGGAAATTTGAAAAACCGAAACCTGCCCCATGCCTTTTTTGTTAATACGAATAGAACAAGGTATGCGGGAACCGCTAGAATTCCAATTGGATTTTGAGGATTTTGACAATGTTACAAGTCCCTTTAAAGTGATTGAAATGTCATGCATTTGGGATGAAGAGGGCTGCCTGTCTAAACATTCGTAAGTAGGCTTCTGCATGTACAATACACATAACACCGATCCAGTGTGTATTTCGCACCGTGTGCCAGTCATTCGCATGATGTTAATGGATATTTCATGGATATGCATGCCATAACTGTAACTGTTTAAAAAACACTTTATTTTCCCAATGAATAGAGGGAAATGTACAATTTGTTGACAAGAAAATTACTCTATTTGACCTGAAGTAAGGCTAAATCGATGGAGTATAAAGACGGACTCAAATCCTGGTATAACCGAGAGAAAAAATAAAAGTTTGGTCAAGGAAAGACTAAATTATGATTGAATTCATTTTGGGACATCCCCCTGAAAGGTTAATAAGAAATTTGGAAAGGAAAATTAATCAGAGTATGTGAAGCGAAAAATTGATGGCGCAATTTCGTTTCACGTTAACAAATTTTTAAGAAAGGGAGGGAGTTGACGACATTACCTTAAAGTGATCCTGTAACTTTATAAGATTTTCCCTGAAGTGATATTTGAAACTTCAATTATAAGCCAAACTCGTCGTATATAGTGATGTAGTAGTAGTAGTACAAGTAGTAGTAGTATTAGTAGTAGTAGTAGTAGTAGTAGTAGTAGTAGTAGTAGTAGTAGTAGTAGTAGTAGTAGTAGTAGTAGTAGTAGTAGTAGTGGTAGTGGTAGTGGTAGTGGTAGTGGTAGTGGTAGTGGTAGTGGTAGTGGTAGTGGTAGTGGTAGTGGTAGTGGTAGTGGTAGCGGTAGAGCGGTAGGGGTAGAGCGGTAGCGGTAGCGGTAGCAGTAGCAGTAGCAGTAGCAGTAGCAGTAGCAGTAGTAGTAGTAGTAGTAGTAGTAGTTCCATGGTTGTTGTTGTTGTTGTTGTTGTTGTTGTTGTTGTTGTTGTAACTTTCATAACGTATACAGGAACACATAAATTGAAAATAACGAACTGCTGGAAAAGTATAATAATTTATATAGTCTTTCTTAATAATTGTGCTAGAATAACTAATTAGCTTTATGCCTAACCAATACCTCCAGCTGGCAATATTGCAAGTTTTCTCAAACATCTCTTTGTTTCGGGCCAAATAGCGTGATAGACTTTTAGACGCGGTGTCACTGTGTCAGAATCTCTTGCCCATACTTATTGATGTCCTTACCCAGGGGCGAGATTTCCCAGTTTCCGGTTTGAAAGGGTCGTTGGTCTCAATTTATAAAACAAAAAAATCACACGCTAAAGATAATATTCTCTAGAACAAAGAAAGCTGGAAAAAATCAATGTTCGCGTCCTGTCGCTGTATCGACCAAAACCGGACAACAATCGATACCCGTATCGCTATACACGTATCGGTCGCCATGGTATCGCTTAATGAGAATGATCTGCATAAAATTATGGTATGCGGCAATAAGCGGCGCGGTTATTTTTTTGTAGAAGTGATAATAGAAAATGAAAATTGCCAGCGGGGTGATTGCACTTAATAATTTGGGTATTTCGCTCGCATGCAGGGGGTCTTTTACACGTTTGATAGGCCTATATATATTTGTATTCATATTCACTGCACATAGACATTGAAATTAAATATCCTGCATATTATATAGTTTCATGTTGCAATTTCTAACTTTTCCATATTTATTCATTTATTTGTATATTTATTTGTTTATTTATTAGTTCATTAATTTATGTATTTATTTATTTATTTATTCATCTATTTTTTAAAAATCTATTTCTTCGTTTTCACATATATTCAAAACAAACAGTTAACAATGCAATGTGATCGAAATTTCGTACAATCAATGCATCAGAAAATGGTTGTTTAACATAATATGTGGAGGAGCCACTCTAAAACATAAATGCGATCATTTACATAATATTGACCCTCGATCTTAGTTTCCTTCATAATACGTCGTATGCCTAAAAATCACTCAATCATACAATGACGTCATTCGTTAATTGCTCAACACACATTAACAGTCGATTGTAATTACACCATTAGTCCATTTTGTAACAGACATGACAGTTTGCGGGACGATTTGCCGCCTTTAAGCTAATTAATATTTATATGACCCGGTTACATGCACGGCACGAGTAAATGTTCCATAACGGGGTTAAAGTTACACTTCAGTATTGGTACTTTCCGAAATGCCCCTTGACACTAAATTGTTTGTTTATAATTATATTTGCAAGGTCATTGAATAAAACATGTGAAATGAGAATCATGCTCTCATAGTTGTAAAATTTGATTTCCAAACATGTTATTTATAATATCGTCTAGCCAGGCGATATCTTGACTCTTATTAAGAAAATACATAAAATGCTTATACACTTCTTTCCAAAAAAATCAAAAGAGGTTTTTAAATAGTTGTTGATTATATTTCTATTTAATCATTATTTTTAAAAAAACATCACATGCACAACTTACGTGCAAAATGGTTGAAACCAATGAGTTTTTAGAGAGCGCCCTCTTGAGTTGTAACGGCTCTTTTTGAATGATAACAGGGTTTTAACTTAGTCGTTTGTAATTGTGTATACCTTTCGAGCATGGTGGAGTTATAATTATTAGTTTGTACTGCAATGGTGCAGGTTTTGGTTACTAAAATTCAGTTTGACCAAAACTCAACTATCCCTATAACGTTTCATCGTGTAACTTATATTATGCTGTCTGAAGGAACTTACATTGATTTTTGACCATTTGCATCCATGACGAATGGTATTATTAGTATTTTGTAACCACTGAATCTAATTCACTTTATTGATGCACTTAATCACCGTCCTTATCATCATCATCATCACCATCATCATCACCATCATCATCCCCATCATCAGCATCATCATCATTATCACTACCATCACCATCATCAACATCATCATCATCATCATCATCATCATCATCATCATCATCATCATTACGACCATCATCATCACCATCACCATCGTCATCATCATCACCATCATCATCGCCATCATCACCACCATCATCATCGCCATCATCACCATCATCATCATCATCATCACGCACCACCAACCATTGTCATTATCATCATCATCATCATCATTAAAATCATCATCACCAACAACCATTGTCATTATCATTATTATCATCATCATCATCATCATCATCATCATCATCATCATCATCATCATCATCATCATCATCACCACCACCACCACCAACCATTGTCATTATCATCATCATCATCATTAAAATCATCATCACCAACAACCATTGTCATTATCATTATTATTATCATCATCATCATCATCATCATCATCGTCATTATCAACATCATCATCATCATCACCACCATCATCATCATCATCATCATCATCATCATCATCATCATCATCATCATCATCATCACCATCATCACAGCCATCATCGTCATCATCTTCATACAGATTGATGAGAATATTCAGAATAAGATAAGGCATATTCATTATATTTGTCTCACTTTGTTTACATTTGCACTTACAAAGGCATTGTATACCAGTAGTGATGTAATCAGTGACTCCACATTGCAACGCACGCTTTGTTTGACTAAGCCTCCGGCAATCTGTCATTGCGTCTATTATAACTCGACACACATCTCTATAAATCTATTTTTCTTTGTGTAACACCGACGTTATTTGAATTATCGATTTATCAATTAGGGAGAGTCACTCATAACTAGCGAGATTGCTTGGAGGAGAGTAAAGCCCTATCATAACAGTTTTGCCGCTGTCAACCAGTCATTTGTTATCATTTTTTTTGTTATTAAAGAAGGGGTTATTATTTACACCAGGTCCACTCTCGTTTAAAGGGATAGTTGAGTGTTGGTATAGGGGGGCACTTCACAAAATATTTGTTTGTGAGATAATGAAAAACTGACTGTCAAATTTGAAAGAACATACAATTTTAATGACAGAATAAACTTTATTTGAACAAAACGGTTCAGAAACGGCTGAAATATCCATAAACATATTTGTATTCAAAAATTCTTCACCAGGGGATATTTTGACTTTTTAGAAAAATGTTTAAAAATGCGTACAGACTACTTTGAACAAAATCTGAATAGGTTTTTAAAAAGTGTTGATGATATCTCTATTGAATCATTATTTTAACAAAACATTAAATGCACAATTCTGTATGAAAAAATGGCTATAAAGACCAATTATTTTTTTAGAGAGCGCCCTCTTGAGTTGTAACGGCTCTTTTTGAATGATAACAGGGGTTTTACTTAGTCGTTTGTAATTGTGTATACTTTTCGAGCATGGTGAAGTTATAACTATTATTTTGTACCGTAATGGTGCAGGTTTTGGTTACTAAAGTTAAGTTTGACCAATACTCAACTATTCCTTTAAAGGGACTTAGTAACATTGTCCAAATCCTCAAAATAAATTTGTCATTCTTGCGGTTCCCTCATACCTTGTTGTATTCGTATTAACAATAAAATCATGGGACAGGTTTCGGTTTTTCAAATTTCCTTTTCGTTACAAAGATATGTACGATCGAAGTATTCAGATAAGAAAAACTCCGGGCGAGTTTTTCTTCTGTGTACAAAGTGAGTGCAATGAGTTATTGAATATCACTTTGCATTTTCGCTCATTACTTGGCCATGCAATGTCCATTTGACTTTAAATTTTCACACAATACCCTGTGGACATATGAGATAACAATAATATGCATTGCATCAACCATTCATCACTTTTTGCACATGTCAACAAAGTTACTAGATCCCTTTAAGGGAGTGTCAGGTATTATTACAGACAATTACATAATAGACAATTTACGTTTAATACATCATAACATTTTAATTAAATAAAAAATAATGAAAATATGAAAGTCAGAGGAAAATGTAATGAATTATTATAATTAATATTACATCAAAATCTTAACTTGCGCTCAGACAGAATGAAATTTATCGTCCCTGTGGAATTGTTTTGAACGAGATGGGCTATTGCTTATTGATCTATATAGTATACATATAACAAAAGTAATATACACACATAACGTACATCTCTGTTTGTAGGTATAAATTATGTTGATATCATTTTAAAAAGCTGTTATCACTCACTTGGTACTAAGAATGATGTTACACCATTTACAAGCCTGGCACGTGATTCCCTACATTAATGATGATTGAAATAATCCCGTCTTCTTATAAATTATATATTCGTTTTGAATTCTTGATACTGCTGCGCACTATGGAACGGTACCTGTATTTTGGCGTAGCCAGGAAGGGAGCGTAACCTGCGAGCCCGTAAGCGCGAGCCGTTTTTTTTTTTTTTTTAAAGATATTTAGGACCTGCCTTATGGCCTCTGGCGGGGGTCCAGGGGGCGGAGCACCCGTAGACTTTGGGATATTAGCTATTCGAAACCCGTAAATCAAAACTACCCACTAACCAGCAAAAAAAACAAGCGGGGGGAGGGGGCTCGGTCCCAGGAGCCCCCCTCCCCCTCGCTACACCAGTGTACCTGTATAATAGCATACTGTAGACATGCCTGTATAGCATACTAATCTGTAAGGATGCATAATGAACAATGCAACGGATTGTGAATCAGATTTAAACGAACAGGATTGAAACAACATCCAAAATCAAAGCGATTTATCTACCAATTTGAACGAACGTTCAGGCCTTTTAAATGGATAGTTCGGTTTTGGTTTAGATGGCGCTTCGAGTAATATTTTTGTTGTGAGGTAATGAAAAACTAAGTGTGAAATTTGAAAGAGCACAAAATTGTAAAGACATAATCGACTTTGTTTGGTCAAAATCGGTTCAGAAACAGCTGAAATATCCATAAATATATCCGATCAGAATAAATGTTGGGGACCAACTTTTTTTTAATAACTTTATAAAATATTGTTTTAATCCTACACATTTTTGAAAATATAAAAAAAAGGGTTTTAAAAGTGTTTTTGATGATCCCTTTATTGAATAGTTAATTTAACCAAACATTTTATGTGTTTAAACTTGAGGTGTCTGGAGGGCGCCCTTTTGTGTTAACGGCTGCTTTTTTATCTGAACTTAACGGTGCATATGTTTTAGTACAATTCAAACATCATTGAATTGTAACTGTTAGTTTGTAATATATAATAACTAACAAGTTTCAGTTACTCAAATTCTATTTTACCAAAACTGTACTATCGCTTTAAGCATGCAAAGTCCACCATTGTCATGATTGTCCACATGTGTCATCTAATCTATCAAACGTTCAGGCCTATTAAGCATGCAATATAGTCCACCATCACTCGTCGTCCATTTGAGATTTGCACTTTCTCTAAATTCCCTTTTCCCCGTGGAAATCTTTTTTTTCTAGTTAATTGGGACGTGTGATTAATTTATCTGTTGATCCCGTTTTGCATATCAGGATTTTGGATGTTTAAATCTCTTTTCCGGTTTGGATGGTAACACCAACACACTTGTTCATCGTACAGTATATTAACCACTGCCATTCCATAGTGATATCATGGTTTCATTTATTACACGTGCAAATTATACCAACGCTAGCATTTTACGGGTTAATTGTATTCCGTTAATACGTGGACATCACTGTTAGTCAATATTGGATTATGCATATGCCATCTCATTCAGTGAAATGTAAAATTAATAACATCACTTAGCACTCATTCGACAAGTTGATGTGAACTTAATTGCAATATTGTGGAAGTGGTGTGGCAAGACTAGTATAGAGCGCGTGCTTTCCGATCGTGAGATCCAGAGTTCGAACCCAGCCCACTCCGTTTGTCCTCCAGCGAGACAATCAATCCACATTTCCTGCTCTCTATACCCGGATGTATAACTGGGTAGCTGGTCTGGTGAAAATTAGCTTGGTGCACCTATAGGGTTGCCCACAGCTAGTGTGCTACCCGGGGAGTTGAGAATGTGTACAAGATAATTGTGTGGGTCTGAACTGTACCGAATGACCAGGGATAATACAATTAATAAGCACTTAGAGGCTGTTCTGCATTAGGCGCTAAACAAAATATACGATCTATCATTACAACGGATCAACTTATTATATACAGTGATTGTGTGAAGCTTTTTTTTTTGTCGAGAGTTTATCAAATATGTTTGCCATAATCTAGCTTATATGGAACAAATCCATTTGTCTCAACACTTCAAGAGATTGTTGTAATGGGAAAGCAAACATGATTCTTAAGAGCTAGAAAGCATTCTTTTCCTGAGATAATTCAAACATAATGACAGTACTATCATAGCTTAAATTATTCTGTCCCCGTGCTCATACATGTATATATTATGTGCAGTTTCGGCTTTATGTTCATTCTTGCGTTATACTCTAAAGTATTATATACGACAAAAACAATGCTTTAGCGAGTCTTTCCTTAAAGGGATCTAGTAACATTGTCCAAATCCACAAAACTTACTTCCAACTCTATAGTGGTTCTTAGCTCATATCTTGTTGTATTCGTATTACCAATAAAATCATGGAACAGGTTTCGGTTTTGCGAATTTCACTATTGTTAAAGATATATTTACGATTGAAGTGTTCGGATTTGTAAATATCCACTGGATAGTTATATCTGTATACAAAGCCAGTGCAATGAGTTAGCGAATATCGCTTATTTTGTGTTTTCGCTCATTACTCGGTAATAATTATGACATTCATTTACCATATAATTTCCACACATCATTCAATGGCTATATATCAGATCACAGAACTATACACATCATGATTTCAACCATTTTGCAAGTTTTTGCACATGCCAAAAAAGTTACCAGATTGTTTATGATAATTTGTTCTTCACCCAGATTCAGCGAAAATTCTGTGTTTCTAGGTATAAATATTCGCATCCAGACATCGTCTTCCCAGTCTTCTTCCGTTCCTTAGGAAAATGAAACGCTTACAGTCATCCCGTTTCATGTTTAATGGATATGTTTCTTGGAGGTACACATCTATATTTAAGATTAGACGGAGAGTGATATGTCACTCATAAGAAATGACAGGTATATATATTATGAAATGACAACGATAATCTATGTCACGTTTCATACATTATTTATGTGGATGGTTTTTTTTCTGGCGAAGATCGTAATATTGTCTTGTCTTGAACATCTTGAATTTTTGTCATCGATTCGGGGCAAGGACGTGGAGATGAAGTATTGCTTCTACAATTCCGTTTCAATTTCAAATCAGCGTATACACATGACTGTACATGTGTAATTTTGCAGTGGCAAACTGTGGGGTGTTTCACAAAGATCCAACTTAACTCTAAGTTGGACTTAACTATCATGGACAGCTGTTTGTGGCCTTGGAATACGATATATTCAAAAGCACCAAAGCAATAATTTTTAAATTTTCATAAATGTTGCATCAAGAACATGAAATATCCTGCATAATAGACACTATAAATGAGCAATTTCATACTTTTTAAGTCCAACTTAGAGATAAGTTCAACTTAGGATCCTTGTGAAACACTCCCCCCCCCCCCCCCCCCCCCCCCCCCCCTGGTCATATAGTGCAAGACTGGGGCATATTCTTTTCGTGGGGTTTTGGTTGTAATATTAAGATAATTATGATAGGTTGTATATAGCGCCTAATATAAAACTAAATATCTCTAAGCGCTGTACACTATTATTAGCAAGACACAGTGCCAGCCCGCACATATTCTGTGCACCGTGAAAAACACCCTCTAGGTAGAGAGCAGCAATAGTTGATTCATGATTTGTCTTGCTACAGGACGAAACGCAGTAGGTATACAATGGATTCTAAATTGGGATCCCTCTGATTAGCTCTATATACTAATCTTGCCACACCACGTCCACCAAGGGCCGGTCGAACGGTGCTCGGGAGCGCGCCAGTTGATCCGAAAGAGCAAATAAAACCTTGACAAAATAATAAGAGTGACAAAATCATTATATTAAATTGAAAAATATCACAGTTATACAGTGTAGCACACTCCCGCAAAAGCGGAATCGCTCCGAATCTCGACTTTCCGGGATTTCTCGCACAGTGATGTGCGAAGGTCACGGAGTAATTAGAAATATTCACTGTAATATACATGTATTATTATTATAACATAAATATGTGATACATGCATTAACATTAATGTACTCCAACCGGTAACCGGCCCCTCTCAAACACCACCCTGAAATGGTTATGAGGGAATTTGGTACCTATATAGGTTAATCTAACTTCTCATTCGGCACAAGAATGTTCAGAGATGAGTCGTAATAGTAGTAGTAAATGTCGCGGTAAATTGGATTAATACGTGCAAAAGAAATGCCCCAGTAGCCACGTAAAGAGGACTACGCTGAGCACCTTTTTTGGCGGGGTATAGAATACAACCATTCATCTAAAGGGGGTTTCACACCGGGCCCTGCGTAGAGTTGCGTAGTGTTGCGTACCGACTACGCCGAGTGTACGCTGCCCTACGCTGTCCTACGCAACTATACGCTGAGGTACGCAGAGGGGTACGCGAGATGGACGCAAACAAATTAAACATGTTTAATTTTGTTCGCGTACTGTCTGCGTAGACACTGAACGCAGAAAGTACGCAAGTCTACGCAACACTACGCTACTGTACGTCATGCCAACGCAAGTCTACGCAACACTACGGTACTGTACGCCATGCCTACGCAATAGTACACTTCCCTCACTACGCCAGTCCGACGAAACATCTACTCGCGGCTCCTACGAGCGTTTATTGCCGAAGAATGTTTTTTGTTCACGAATACGCAGCCTATTTCGGCGTACTATGTACGCCACACTACGCAACTCTACGTAAATCCGGTGTGAAAGGGGCCTTAGGCGTCTTGTCATTAAAAAACGCCGCGGCTTTCATGGGCTTTCCTGATAATCCGACTTTGTGTTGAAATCTCGATTAACATCCACTAAAAAGCTGAAACTGAACGCTTCAAGTTTTTTCAAAATAAAGACGAAGTCTTAAATAGAGAACGATATCCAGGTGATTATATGTGGCGCAGCGGTCCGGCTTCTCCTTTGACTTTCTCAGTTCACAAAAGACGGATTATCAAGCTAGGCTCGTACTTTGTCCCAGGCTTGGCGAGTAATACGTGATCATGTGATATCAAAAGACGGATCGATATTGATTTCCACTGCGCGACTGCGACTTACATAATCACCCGGATACCGTGCTATTCGTCTTTTCTTTTGAAAAAAATTGAAGCGTTCAGTTTCAGCTTTTTAGTGGATGCTAATCGAGATTTCAACACAAAGTCGGATTATCAGGAAAGCCCATGAAAGCCGCGGCGTTTTTTTAATGACAAGACGTGATTGCTTTAGTTTGTCATATTTCTGCCGAATATTTTGAATAACGATACCCCGTCGTAATAATATTCATTTTCCGATGTCTTGAAAGGTATAGTGTGTCTCATTGGCAGACAATGGGTAACACTATTTAGTTCAAGAGCATCTCCTAAATATATCATATTATAAGGCAGTCTTTGCAGAATGTATATGCTTGTTCGTTTGTTTTTATGTTTGTTTGTTTGTGTATGTTTGTTTGTTTGTTTGCTTGTTTATTTATTTGGTTGATTGTATGTTTGTGTTTGTGTGTGTGTTTGTTTGTGTGTTTGTTTGTTTGTTTGTTTGTTTTTTGTTTGTTTGTTTGTTTGTTTGTTTGTTTGTTTGTTTGTTTGTTTGTTTGATTGTTTGTTTGTTTGTTTGTGGGATAACGTGAAACTGAGGCAGTATGGTACGGTTGAAATTAAATGTTTGTGCCATATTTCATTCCCAGTCCACCCCTGTTTTCTGTATGTTCATGTTTATGTGCGCTTGTGTGTGTGCGGGTTTTTTTTGGAACACTGATGAAATATATTGTAAAACCATAACGTATATTGCATTGCTCTTTTCATCATTTTACATCGAAAAAGACATTTACACATTTGATTGTATTCATCCATTCCAAAGTATAATTATAATCCAAACCTTATTTCACAGTAATGATGTAATCATTGGTAATCAGATTATGTGAATAATACGGGGAAGCGTTGCTATGGTTATGTATACTAATGAGCAAAGTAGTATTGCGGATCGATTCATTAGGAAAAATGAGGGACCAAAAAGAGCCAAATGGTCTCTTTCTTGATTTTCTGACTTAAAGGGATCTAGTAACATTGTCCAAATCCTCAACATCCGATTATTGGAATTATAGTGGTTCCCACATACCTCGTTGTATTTGTATGAACAATAGAAGCATGGGACAGGTTTCATTTTTTCGAATTTCCCTTTCGTTAAAAAGATATTTACGATTGAAGTGTTCAGATGTTAAACTATCCACACCCGACATCTTGTTGGCCATTTTGAACCAAAATCTATTTTGTTGAAGTGTATTTTTGGTAGATCATAGAGTATAGCTTCTGATGTAAAGCACTACCAGAAACCGTAGAAGCAAGATTTGAAACACTTTTCTAGTACATTTTGGTGGGGGCATCCTGTATTTTCATATTGACCCGAATATTAGTCAAAATACAAGATGGCCGACAAGCCCGACTTTTTAAACTTGATCCCGTCATTAGACTTTTTGGAGCAAGAACTTTTTGGAAATCGTTTATAAGACAAAGCTTTGCTGAAAAAGTGTCGCTTTTATCCGCCGTGCAACGAATTTTTTCGTTAAGGTACCCATGCACTTTAATAAAATTAAGAGATACTTGATCTCCTTGTCAAAAGGTGCTGATGCACACGTGTCTTGAATGATTTAACTCCAGTTGGCACACACAGGCCTCGATATCGGGTTCTCATGATTGAAAAGCCACCGGCCGCTCCGTCAATCTTGCCACGCCATCAAGCATGACCACATTATTCGTTGTCTATGGATTTATTACTGTCATATTTTTATTCAGAAGAATCGTACAGGGATATCGGTATATACGATTCATTAAAATCTGAAGTATCACTCTTGGAAAACGTAATGGATCACTTTAAGGCTGGTATCTTTCTTGCATTTTCAGAATAACGCCCCCGGGTGAGCATGCGATTTAGAGTAAACCGTTCTTTACATAATTATTGCTTAAATTGTTCTAATACTGAGAAAATGTTTGAATTATATAAACAAAACACGTCTCACACCCACGGCTAAATACTTAATTTTGTCAATGCATCGGTATGGAACGGTAACTGTGATCAGTTCAGTTCAGTTTATTGTTTTCATTCCCACAAAATAAATGTACTTGATTTACTTGACTTATGCCGTTCACTCCAACAGTGGGTTGAGTGGTGGCATCCGCTTCATGAATCCCTGCCATTTGCTCCTGTCTCTTGCCAAGTGACTTGCCTCTGCTATAGTCCGTCCATCTCTTTGCCCCCCCCCCCCCTCCTCCCCCTTGATCTGACCCCCTTGACTCTCCCTTCCATTGTTATGTTGGGGAGACGCGATGGTTTAATTCGCTGGACATCATGTCCGAAGTAGCGGAGTCTTTTATGGGTGATTTGCTCAATTACAGTTTGGTGGGCATTGAGCTGTGCCCTAATTGATGTGTTTCCAGTTCTGTCCAGTCTTGTTTTTCCAAGTATTTTTCTCAAACGTTAGTAGTCTGTTTTCATCTTCCTTCCTGAGCATGCTGAGGGTCGGTCCATGTTTCTGCTCCATACAGTAAATTATTGATAGAACAAGGACTTTATACAGTTTGGTTTGTGTTGATGTCCTAATGTTTGTTGACTTCCAAATGTTGTACAGTCTGTATTACAATTATTACAGTCATTATTCAGGGGCGGATCTTTTGCTTAGGGGGGGGTTTGACCCAATGATGATGCAGAGCATCGTCCACGAGCCGCGTAGCGGCGAGGCGATTTTTGTTCTTCTTCTATTTTGAACCCCCGTAAGTGATGTTTTCCTGGCATCTATACTAACACAATGGAGACCATAAAAAGCAGTGCATGATAACGTCTTTTTAAATCAAGTAACAGTTTAATACACGGTTATACATGATGGCGTTTTTATATGCACATCACATTTTCACTTGGCAGCCCAAGGGGGGGTTTAAACCCCTCAACCCCCCCCCCCCCCCCCCGTAGATCCGCCACTGATTATTACAATTCGTAATAATCTAATATAATAATTATAATCAATACGAAATAAATACAAAATAACCTTTGTTTACAGAATATGAGACGAGACTAGAATATGTGTGATACTAGTTGACTGGTGCCAGGCTGCATTGAAATGTTTGTTTGATGTTACATGCACATTGGTATCTTTCATTTTCAGAATATTGCGCTAGTGCATGTGCTTTAGAGTAAACAGTTCTTTACACAATTATTGCATGAATTGTTCTAATAATACCAAAAAAATTGAGATAAACAACAGACGTCTCACACCCACCAGGCAGCCTTGAAATGGTTGTTTGAACGACTGTTACTCCTATCTGCCTTACTAAACCTAGTTTGGCGGTTGCATATGATTTTTTTATAATTTAGTTGATTGTATGCGGCCACCAGCTTTTCGACTGGTGGGTTAGCAGCGCGCTGCGTGCGCTGATTCGTCCGCGCACGCACGGTGCAGATTTGTACTACTCCACCTCGCCTCATCTACCACCAATAATCGGTGCCATGATGTCATCGTTCTACCGGGGGGCCGGCCGGGCTTTAATATAAAAGCGCCGTGAGAGGAGCGGAGGCGCGCATCTTTCTTTTGGACTCCAAGGGGACTACTACTATACCCAAGACCTGCTTCCACCGCTCTCGTTTAGTTATAGATCGGAGTTAGAAGTCATTCATTCATACATCCATTTTATGCATGTAATGTATCGATATTGGATTCCGGCATTAATATTACGAACCCATCCATCTTCTGCGTGAATGGGATAACTTTGCATATTTCTCTCTTTTTTTGCTGTCGTTGCATGGACTTGTCAGGGGTGATTTGCATTTTTTGGTTTTGGATCTGGACATATTGAGATTTCTTTTCCGTGAAGCTTTTTATTTCGGCATCAGCGGTTGATCGAGGCTAGAGAAGCGAGTGACTGTGTTTCATTTGATTCAGGTATGATACAATGTTTTATACAACTTCATTTTCGATATTAAACCACTCATTCGCTTTTATTCTCCTGAATTTAAACAGTTTAGCTCATGTCCTCTTCGCCAAGTCAGTAGATGTTTGGTCTAAAAGACATATAGAATTAACGTTTTGATCAAAGTAAAACAATGGAGAGGGTGATAAAGATTCCTTTTATTTTAGTGTGATTTATATTAGTTTGACCTTCTATTTTACATTTCTTTTCTCGATTTAAACCTGTTTACATTCAAACAATACTCTATGTATACGGTATACCCAAAAGGGCTCTACTGAGATGTTCTCATAATTATGCAATATTCATATTTTAAATCAGGCACTTCAACCTGTTCAAGTTAAGAGGACTATATAAGAAAGGGTTTATAACTTACTTAAGTTATTGTTCATGTCACGCAAGTAAAGCCCGGCACAGACAGAGCCGACCGGACTTGATCCGACTGGTTTTCAGCCTGATTAACTCAGTATGCGCTGCCTCAGGACTCCGGTTTTGCCAGTCAAGTGCCAGTCGGAGGTAATTCGGATCGGGTCGAGTCGGCTCTGTCTGCGCCGGGCTTAACTGTAACTTTATTAATATTTTGTTTTAATATGAATGTCATAAGCAAAACCATGTATTTCCTTAACTTATTTGTCCAGTGTATGTTGCACGTTGCATGTTTAGAACTGGAATAGGAAACATTCTACTCGAAGTGATTGGTCATCTGGTTATGCGTTTCCCATATTTTCGTGTAGAGACAAATAGGTCAGACATGTACATTTATTTTATAAATATGCTAAAGTGAAAAATAGCCCATAAGGCGATATATAAATCAAACTCAAATAATAGGCAAAAAGCGCTATGAAAGACATCCCCATAGGCCAATCAATGGTTCACAGCAGCTTACACATTTCAGAATGCCCTCAGATACTTGATGTTCTTGTCAAAAGGTGTTATAAAATGGGTAGAAGAATCCCTGCATTCTGATGGTCAATTAGCGTGTAAACGTTTTTACTAATGAACTTTACTTATTCATTTTACTGATGCATGGCTCACTTTAGTTTGATTTTTTCGCGCCCATTTTATAAAACAAATGCTGCACAGGCATATTTCGTGGATCGGTAAGAATTGTCTGCACTCTTTTAACTTTGGAAATGGTCTAAAACCCACTCGCTGCGCTCGTGGGTTTAAACCATTCCAAAGTTAAACTCGTGCATCCAATTCTTACCGATCCACTCAAGCCTGTGCATCATTTGTATACTGATGCACACGTTTCTTGAATGATTGAACTCCATTATCATTGATCACACAAACTACAGTACAATCTCTGGCAGACCGTTCCACACATTGGTTGCAGCATGTATGAAGCTCCTACATATTGCTGCAATACAACATTAACCAATTTATTTATTTAGGGTTTGTTAGTTTGTTATTGTACGCACGTATATGGCAGCAAACATTATGAATTGCACTTACTTCAACATTCAAGAATAGTCAAAACCACAAAATTAATTCGTACAAGCACGAACCATAATTGCGAAATTTAAATTACATGTACAGTATATAATATATATTATTTTTAAAACCACACATTTAAACAAAAAAAAGTATTAAAAAATGCAACTATTAAACCAAAAAAGGGGTTCTAACGTATCCTAAGACAAAGATGTTGTACATCCCAACACTACTATTGCAATTAATAATTATATATATAATAAATACCAATAATAATTTTCATTTAATATGTCCACAAATATTACCAAATATTACTAAAGTAAATGTAGGCACCCATGTAGGTGAATGAGATATTGATTAAATTGTGTACACATCATAGTATATTTTGAATAGAATTCTCAGTCTCTATATATAACAATACCTGTCTCAAATTATATGAATATGGTAACTGTGTTTAAAAAGGGTAACTATAATTTATCTTAATATTGGTTATTTTGTGTATTCTATTACATCTATATTTGTTTAGGAAATCAAACCCCGGCAAAAACATAATTCACTATTTCACAATACGTCATTCGTAATTCTATATAGTAGCCACATTATACCAATAGCTTGACGAGCTGATTTTTGTTCTCTAAATTGCAGAAAGGGTATGAAAGGTTGATGAAAAGGTGTACCTTAATGTTTGTGTTAGCACGTGATATTATCTTCTTTTTTTCATATTCATATGTTGTTTTCAAGTCAAGAGTAATGAGCACTTAATAGGATGAAGCGTTAATTACCTTACCACTAACCCGATGCGGCTTTGTGGCTGTTCGTTGACCATGCTAGATGTATATGCTCCCCGGGGAGTTAAGATTAAGCACTTTGTTAGATTTTGACTAGCATAATGTATAACAAGTGACCGGAATTGATTATAAATTATATTCTTCTACTTGTTTTTTTCTCAAAATGCTTCCTCGTATATACAATATCTGTAGTACTGTGCGGGAATGATATTACATGTGATTTTTTTCTCTAAATGCTACTTCATGTTATACAATAAATATAATAATTGTTAAGTACACAACGTATTTTGTCACTGGTATAATGTGCCCCACTGGTAAATCACAAGCCATCATCCAGACGTAACGTATTTATATATTTTTGTATTACTCATATCGATCTCGTTCATAGAAATGCGCAGCTTTTATCTTTCCATATTCTGACATCATAAACGTATGTCTGTTTTGACTGTACATAGCATTTTCAGAAGAGAAAAAACATTATATTTAATTAAAGTGAACACGAATGTATCATTATTCACGTTATCCCACGCCTTTTCCCATATAAGTATTTGTTTCTTACTTCGAATCGATATCCAGAAATGACATAATTAAATATGACCGGATATGCTTTAAAGGTGCACCTGTAAAGTGTCAGATATTGCCCAAAATGACATTTGAGACTTCAATCCTGTACCAAAATCATTGTAAGATATGTCCGAATGAAGTGTGAAAGTTTCATTGAAAAAGAACACTGCTTTCCTGGTTAAAAAGGCGAAAATATGCGTCAGCTTTTACAACGAATTACTGTATGACGTCTATGATGTTTATGACCGTTCATTAACGCTCTTGAGCTGAATGATAGATATCGTCATACTAAAAGGGCACTTGGAAATTCTAACCCTATTTTATTCTTCTCTTACCATAAGCTAAACCACACGGTAGAAGAGAAACGAGGAAGCTCCAAGTAATGTTCGTGGAGTTTGACACTTTACAGGCATCCCTTTAATGATAATTCATATTTCATATTGCAGTTTTAGAGAAAACATATAATAATAATAATATACACTATTTATATAGCGCCTATCACGATTGATAATCATCTCTAAGCGCTTTACAATTTTATTATTACCCCGGTCATAGGATACAATGCAAACCAGCACACATTGTGTGCACCATCTCCACTCCCTGGGGAGTATTCCTTCCAAGCGCTCAGTGGGCTCAAGAAGATCGTTCACATACAGGCTTTCACCTCCTACCGGTCCCCATTTATACACCTGGGTAGAGAGCAGCAATAGTGGATAAATTGTCTTGCTGAAGGACAAACGCGGTGGGCAGGGTTCGAACTCGGGAACTCATGATCGGAAAGCGCGCGCTCTACCAATCTTGCCACACCACATCCACATATTTATATATTTCAATGTAATGATATATTAAATCATATGTATGAGTATGATAACATATATATCTTTGAGAAAAGTTATTGGATATACTATACTGTATACAATAATCCATAATCCATATTTCATGCGGTTTGGGGATAGGAGAGCAAATAGAGCGTTGGGGTTAATGCCTTAAACGATATTATACATATACGGGCATTTTGTTCTAAAGTTCTTTTCAATTTTCATTTCATTATTTTAATTTATTATCCGTGCTGGGACAATAACGGGACAACTGAACATTCATAGCCATTCTATACACCTTCTTTTTTGGTCAAAGAGTATAATATATCAACATTAATCTAATTGGCTTTGGCTAAGATATGGATGAAAAGAAAATTAAGAAAATACAAACAAAACCGGTTAATTTTGAGGTATGCAAGGTGTGGAAGTGTTTAACAGGTAAAGCTTTATTACAAAATCATTCTCATAACTTGATAGTTTAAGGTATAACACCTTATTGATATTCAAGCGTCGAAGAGAATAGTTCCCCGTTTGTCCTCCAAAATATATAGCCTAACCAAGTTCATTACAAAAATTATTGCTAAGAACGCGACCCAAATTCACTTTAACCTCAACCTCCCATAGACATTACAATTATATTCCTTTTTTTATTTGAAATCAATATTTCCCAAGCGCCGAGTGAACATATCCGCTCAATAGTTCTTCTCATTATTTTCCAAGCAGCGTGAACACATCAACACAATAATGACTTTTATCATCGGGACGTCAATTCTTACTTTTAAGAAGTTTTTTTGAGTGGGTGTTTTATCTCTTGCTAGCATCACAATTTGTACAGCAATTGGGAGTCGTGCATGGAAAAAGCGCGCGCAAATCAATAGATGTGGGAAAAGGCGCGCGCAAATCAATAGCCATGGCAAAGCGATGATGACAAGGGACTTTGTAAAACCACCGGCACTTATTATGGTCAATATCCCGCGCCCCCGCTGACATAATGAAGACATAAAAGGCGGAAAGCCTTGATCGCAATGAGTTGGCTTTATTTTGATAAAAGGGGGAAGATGTTCGATAAAGAGAAAAACTATTACGATATCGGATGCGGAAAGGTGAGAGAGCTATCAACGCGCGCAATGAGGATAAAAGGGTTCAATTATGGTGGTATTAGAATGGCATTGAACAAGATAAAAACCAGCGCAAACCGAGAGGTTCTACTCGGAAAATTGAGAAAAGAAGGCCGTTTGTCAGCTCTATTCATTAGGCGAGTCATAGACACTTTTACTCAACCTTAATAAAGGCTCTCTCTCTCCCTTTTTCATGTTTTATTTTTTCAGAAGCCTTATAAAAAACATTCTTTTGGAGAAGTAAAAGTCGATGGAATAGACACGACGGTGATCCTTGATCATTCTATATGCTATTGAATCTATAAATACATACACACGTCGCTCCATTGTTGAAAAGGTTCTTCCGATTGTGGAAATGATTCACCGATCCCGCGAAATTATTATAGAAAGTATAGAAATTGATTTCTCAATACTGCATTCTCAATATTTTTTTACGGTGAGGGATACGAACAAAAAAAAAATCGATATTACACTTAGATAATTATTCATAACGTACTCATCGGTGATGGAACGCGCGGATAAGATGATATTTTGGTTACAGTCCGTTATTCCGAAGGTTCGTTATTCCGAAGGTTCAGTTATTCCGAAGGTTCGTTATTCCGAAGGTTCGTTATTCCGAAGGTTCGTTATTCCGAAGGTTCGTTATTCCGAAGGTTCGTTGATCCGAAAATAAAATCGGGTTCGTTATTCCGAAGGTTCGTTATTCCGAAGGTTCGTTGATCCGAAAATAAAATCGGGTTCGTTATTCCGAAGGTTCGTTAGTCCTAAAATGAAATAGGGTTCGTTAATCCGAAAATTAAATAAATACGACGTAGAAAAGAAGTGAGTTGATTTGATTTTGAGCAGTGTGGACTTGGGAAAGGGGATCAATCATACTCTAATTGCCGTGGCTGCATGGGGGTGGGGGAGAAGGGGAGGGGGGCAAAGAGTGGCTTTACAATTCTAGTCAAATTGTATTTTATTTTTCTTTGTAAAACAGTGCAATAAGAATGAGATATAAATATTTATATCTTTCACATGTAAAAAAAACATGAAATAAAACCAAAATCAATTTGATATAATTATAATTATGTCATAAAGTTAGATTTTGCTGCTTGATATCAGTCCAAAATCACATTTTATTTGTCTGAATTGTATGTATTTCATCATAAATAGCAACTAAGGGCAGGGGGGGGGGGTTGCTATTTTGAATCCCCGCAAGTGATGTTTTCCACATCACATTTTCACTTGGCAGCCCAAGGTGGGGGGGGGGGGGGGGATTGTTCCCTTTTTAATGTTCATGATTCCTTCATGCATGCATGTTTATGCTTTATTAATGATTTAAATTGATTTGGGAGGGGGGCCATGACACCCCCCCCCCCCCCCCCCCCCACCACTACGCCAGTGCGCACACCCACACACACACACACACACAAACACACACACACGCACACAAACCCTATTTCATTTTCGGACTAACGAACCTTCGGAATAACGAACCCGATTTCATTTTAGGAATAGCGAACCTTCGAATAACGAACCTTCGGAATAACGAACCTTCGGAATAAAGAACCTTCGGAATAACGAACCTTCGGAATAACGAACCCGATTTCATTTTAGGAATAGCGAACCTTCGGAATAACGAACCTTCGGAATAATGCAACAAATGATCGGATTAACGAACCCTATTTCATTTTCGGATTAACGAACACTCAGGTATAGGAAATTTGCGTGTTCGGAATAACGAACCTTCGGAATAACGAACCGCACCCGATATTTTAACAGATTTAACAATAGTTATAAGATATGATAACTATAGTTTAATGATAAGATATTTATGATTATTGTTTTAGGTGTGATCTTTAGTTCATACGGCTCTTGGCGGTACGAAGAATGTGCATAATTATATAATTAGCCGATTTTGTACCAATAGAATATGATTATTATAGATAATAACCTAATAATATAGTATCGTCATGTTTTCGAATAATTTGATATTAGCTGCTTCGTGTGTGGGCGTGAGAATGAAACTCACATACTAGATCAAGATTAGCTATATAAATTAGTTTCTTCCTGTATAGTTATTATGTGCATTTCACACGGTTCTAATAAGTTATGCCAGGTGTTTATTGCATACATAAATGCTACCAAACGTAACTAAGAAACGATCGCAACTCTTGCGTTAAACGCAAAGTCGGAAGAGGCCTTGTTTTCTTTTCAGATGAAATCAGGTAAAAATTTGGGCAAATTACTTCAGTGTTAAAGTGTTGAACGTGAAGTCGAAGTTGAAGTGTTGATAAAATGTGTATTTCTGTGATTCGATATGTCCACCGAATGATTGTGCGAAAATTCCATGTTGAATTGATGTTATATGGCCGAGTAATGAGCGAAAATGCACATTGATGTTTGCTAACTCATTGCACTCACCAGGGGCCGCGGAACCGGGGGCGGGGGCTGGGGGGCTGCAGCCCCCCCCCCCCCCCCCCCCACACTTTCAAAACCTTTCCGCGGCCCCTGCTCACTATGTACGCAGTTAAAAGTCTCACAGGAAGACTTTCAAATCCAAGCACTTCAATCATAAATATCTTTATAACGAAAGGGAAATTCGGAAAACCCAAACATGTTCCAAGCTTCTATTGGTAATACGAATACAACAAGGTAGGCCTATGTGTGAATTGCTAGAGCATTTATGTAGAGTTCTAAGTAAAAGTGTGTCGATTTAGACAATGTTATTTACTAGATCCCTTTAAAAACGAGTGAACAGTGAACACACAGAACTGTGATTGTCTTTAGTCTTCAAATCGTGGATATTTGACGAATTAATGCAGCCGCGTGAAGAATACTGATCAAGACGTGTATAACGGCATGATCGGATGGGCGCATGACTTCCGATTATGGGGTCCCGAGTTCGAAACCGATCGATGCACCACCATTAAAGTGATCTATAGTAACATTGTCCAAATCCACAAAACTACATTAGAAATCAAGTGGTTCTCTCATACCTTGTTGTTTTCGTATTACCAATAGAAGCATGGAACAGGTTTTTTATTTTCGAACTTGCCTTTCGTTAAAAGGATATTTACGATTGAAGTGTTCGGATTTTTAACTATCCATTGGATAGTCATAACTGTGTATAATGTCAGTGCAATGAGTTAGATAATATCACTTTGCCTTTTCGCTCATTACTCGACCATATAACATCCCTTTAACGTGAAATGTTCACACAATACTCAGAGGATTATATCAAATCAGAAAGCTACACATTTAACCAACCATTCATCACCTTGTGCACATGTCAACAAAGTTACTAGATACCTTTAATAATATACATGCTCGTAAGCATTACATTATAATCATTTGACATAATAACTAAAATCATTTTGAAATTTGACCTACAAAAAACTGACATTGCTAAGAAAAATATAGACTAATTGTTCACAACACGCTTATGTAAAACAAATCAATAAAGGTTCGTTGCCGCCGCGACACAGGGAAAAGTTAAAATGAACACACGATCAATACTATGCCATATGTGGGAAGAACGTAATATATAGTGGAGTAACAGACCGAGGGAAGAGGGGGGGGGGGGGGGGGTACGTTATTGAATATATCAGTATGTGATCATAATTATTTATATATATATATTCATATTATGTAATCATGTATACATTCATAGTATGTAATTATGTATATTATCTTCTTATTATGTTATTATTTATAACTTTGTATTCATACTCGTAAGATCACATAATGTATATATAATATTATGGTTATTTCTTTAAATCTAATATCTTTAATTTATATTATTTGTATTGATACCATGTATAAAGATAGATATTTATAGATAAAGATAAACAGATGTCGTGAGAGAAAATGAGCAGTGCCCTTTACTTGTTAATACATAGGACAGGTATAAATAATCTAGCCCCCCATATTGCGCTCTAAATCACGATCACGGGAAAATGTTTAATGCGTCAATCACGCATACGTTTGTACGCACTGTGATCGACGTTTATTTGCGATGATACGCTCATCGATACGACTCAGAGCGCAAGCGATTTCTTTATACATTATCAAAGACGCTTAATTCTACAGTCTTTGACATTATCCTATGCGCGCACGCACGGCGTCGCGAAGTGGCGCCTGACCACTATCGTATTACAATTAAGTGGTGTCATGTAGCGAATTAACCCCCCCCCCCCCCCCCCCCCCATGCCTACCCTCTCCCCACATTGCCCAAGGTTTAATAGTCTAACCCTGTCGATTCGTACCTCACAATAAAGCAATAAAGCAATAAAACAGAGCCTGCAAGTATGACGTTTGATACCGGACATAACACGAGTAACACATGGCATGGGACGGCGTAAAATATTATACTTGAATGAAGAATGCCCAACGTTCCAAACCAACAAAATTAACAAAAAACGATAACGCCTACACTAACATGACACGGACCCCGGTCGAAGAGCTAGGGACAAAGCGCTATCGAACGCAGCGCCATTATTGTGGTGGACTTGACGGGATAACACGCTCTGGATCGAACCCCCCGTTACTAACACCTTCACGCCACTTCCCTAAGTCCCACCTGTTTCAATCGATGTCAGCTTTTTGACCACATCACGAACATATTCAACCACTGTGTACATAGTGTATATTTTATGAGGCGATATACCGTTTAAGATTCTCACATGAATGCATGCTATTGGTTAGAGGAGCCTAGATACATGTACATACAAGAGCAATTTTGGTTTTATTACTATCTAAATCATAGAAAATCGTCCGCATTAAAAAAAAAAAACAATGGTGCCTTTCCGTTTCCAATACTAAGCGCGTTGATATTTACGGTATATGCATTTATATTAAAATGTTGTTGCGTCTACGTATAATGATTATTATCGCTGTAAAATTGCCACGTGTTTTAACACTTATTGATAATTACTGTACTCGACTTTTAAAAGAGTATCTGGCGTTTGTTTAACAGTTCAACCCACATAACTGATATGTTAGGAGGCATACTTCACCGTTCCAATGCCATCCACAATGTGAAACCCAGTGACCAGTAACCTGAAGTCGCGCCTTACTAAGTCGTGACTTAATTTAAACGCGTGATTAGTTAGACAGGACTTAAAGGGGTAGTATAGTTTCGGTAAGGCTGAACTTTAGTAACCAAAACCTGGACAGTAACAATATAAACTAATATTTATAACTCCACCATGCTCGAAAGGTATACAAAATTACAAACGACTAAGTAAAAAGCCCGTTATCATTAAAAAAAGAGCCATTAAAACACAAGAGGGCGCTTTCTAAAAAGGCATCGGTTTCAACCATTTTTAATACAGAATTATGCATGTGATGTTTTTATTGAAATAATGATTAAATAGAGAGATCCT
Organism: Echinarachnius parma; assembly: GCA_037951105.1. Lineage (NCBI taxonomy): Eukaryota > Metazoa > Echinodermata > Echinoidea > Clypeasteroida > Echinarachniidae > Echinarachnius > Echinarachnius parma. The sequence goes on along the minus strand of JBAMJV010000288.1, from coordinate 20,369 downwards.
CAACAACTATTTTAAAAGCGCTTTTGAACATTTTTGAAAAAGTGAAAGCATTTTTTTTATTTTTTGAAAAAATCATCTAATTATTTGGGCCCAAAATAATTATAAGATCAGACATATTTATTGATATTTCAGCGGTTTCTGGGTCGATTTTGACCAAATAAAGTTTATACTGCCATTAAAATTGCATGTTCTCTCAAATTCGACACTCAGTTTTTCATTACCTCACAAAATAAATTGTGATGTGCAGCGCCCTCTCTACCAAAAACTAAACTACCTCTTTAAAAGCGACTTCAGAATACGGGCCAGTGTGTTAGGTGTTTTTTTCCGGTGGCATAACAAAAACCGTAACCTTGATTGATTAACGGTCATTGTTGTTATATATTCATAAATATTCATTTCTTTGTTCTAAATTAATAATCAGAAATAGAACTCATCACAAGGTTTGTCGCCAGATGTTGACTCCTAGAAACACCTCCACAGCTGACATCCTGTCGGTTTGATGTTATAATGGCTATCTGACCTTTAACAAGTCCAGTTTATAGCGTGGTTCGAAATGCATTACCACAAAATCAATCAAAAGGAGTCGACAATGTACCTTGAGTCAAAGTGTTGAAGATGACAACTCCCGATGATTTGGCTTCCTGTTGTAACGTAACATTTGTTCTCGATTGATTTATTTGCTCTCCCAAATGTTCACACACTGTAATTCTATGATGAGAAAGTTCAGTTATTGCGATGACGTAACCATTCTATTTATAACTTCCTGCTGAAAAGCGGGATTATAATTCACTGTGTCTACATCTACCGTAGATCGTGTATAAGTAATACTGCTTTTGTTACGATCATTTACACGGCAGACAACAACCACAATTGCAACAACAACTACTTGCAGCCACAACAACACCAACAACAACAACACTATAGCCATTACGAATACCAGCAACGTCATAACTATCGTCAGCATTACTAGTAAACACTAGCAACTATCAGCACCCCCACTACCACAACCACCACCACCACCCCCTTCACCACCACCACTACTACTAATCACTACCACTACCTTCTCCACCACTTCCGCTACCACCATCACCACCACGCCATCCCAAAAACCACCACCACCACTAAATCCACAATCATCCCTTTATAACATAAATATTATACTACTACCATCGTTTTACTATACTACTGCAGCTCATGTAAAACTACCAAATAATTGTATTACGTTATTAATTTAAATTTATTTTAATAAATACAGATTATTTATTTAACAAAATGTAAAAAAAAAAAAAAAGTGAAAACAATTTTCAGGGTAATATTTTGACCTGCAATTATTGCTTTACCGGTTCGGCTATCGGCCAGATCGTAATCATCAGGATCATAAATCTAGAAGTTGACGCGTACTTTCAAAGGCCCTTTACCAAACAGGGAGAAGGAATTCATAGTAATATGTACCCATGTATAGGTGAGGACTTGTGTCCGAGAAATGAGCGGTCATGCGCATCATTAGTCTCAAGCCACTGGGCAAGCCTCTGGTCAACAGATGAATATCGCATTTAGTTTGTTAAATTTCCTTGAAGAACGAGCACGAAATTGGTTGGGCACTGACGTAAATGACCATCGTAATTCTAAAATAGAAATAAAATTAAGGACATTGGTCTATCTACAATAGAGAGCAGTGTGAATCCCGTCAGAACAGACAAATAATGAATTCCACAAACAATTGGGAAAGATACCCAGAAGTATACCAAAGGTATTCAGTGAAATGCTTAAAGTATACATTGTGACATACACAATTTGAAATATTATCTTACAATTTGTATGAATCTTAGAGACTTAGTTAACCAAGCTATCTATTGTACTTAATCTCATGTGTCACGAAGTGGCGCTGGGCCTCTAGAAGTGCTGTGTATGTTTCGAAAATGATTAATAGAGGTTTATAAATATTGCTATATACTTATACATTTATATAACAAACAACAAATAATGAAATATAATAGAAGACCCCTTGGGTAGGTTGTGACGATCACCTGTGTCTTTTGAGGTCTATAGTGTCAGCTGTCGTCATGGTAACGCAAATATACAGCTGCACATGACAATGAAAGGTCAACACTTTGTAGACACCGCTGGTGGACAGTGGTTGGTCACTTCCGCTTTATAAGATACTCTTATTTTTCGAGTATAGGTACATAAGAAAAGAAAACAAAGTAATATAAAAGAATGTGAAACAGAGAAATACATGAGAATTAAGAAACAATTATTACATCAAAATACAAAATAATAAAAAATTCATAATTCATAAAATAAATGTCTAAAAAGCATCCAAAATGGCGAATAGGAACTACAAAATACAAGTTTTGTTAAGATAACAAAAGGGACATTAAAAAGTAAGACACACTATTTCCCGTTCGCATGGACAATAATAATCAAATTGTTGAACTTGTTTAGGGCAATGTTTTAACGTTGTAACCATACAGCATAATAACAGTAAAGTGTAACAAAGTGTACAAACTAATTTCAATAAATGCAATTCAATTCAATTCAACTTAATTCAGGTACGTAGTAAACTGATGTAAACTGTATGCAATAAATGGTCGCGATAACAGAGTCGGCATTTGTCATTGTTATATTTAATGATGCTGTCAAAATGCCTTTAAATCACGCCGGACATGGCATTTCGCCATAATTATGATTAGGCGATATGTAGCTTTGATCAATTTTCAACCATGACCGATATAGTCTAAACGTCAGACGCTCGTCTCTTCAGTTGTGACACACTGTATAGCGCACTGTTTGAAACGCTCGACGCGGTTTGCCATTGAAAATTAATTAGGCTAGTTTGCGCACTGCTTAACACTGAGCTATCGTGTGTATTTCGCATCGTGCGGATGGAACCGCACGTCTGATTTTGATAATTTACGGATCCGAACCACTTTAAAGTCGCGTTAGGGCTGCATGCGTATTCTATAGGCCTCATATAACACTATAATAAATGGGTCTTGTAGCTAGACTATACATCTACATCTACTCACACCCAAAATGATGGTTTCATTAGATAAAATGTTTGCTAAATGGAATCAGACGGGGTCCCGGCTGATTGGTTGTAATTTGTCCTTCGTGTATTGCGCGGCCTGTGTGATTGGAAAATTAAGTTCAATCATAAAAGCCCACTTTACTGGAGGTGTACTTTATAGATTTTATGCAAGCGTATATATATGCATAATCGTAAGTGTCTGTCTAAATAAGTATGTGTGTGTATGACTGTGTGCTTTTGTCATGTTTGTTTGTCTAGAACGTGTGAGTTTGTGTAATTGTAATGTTGTTATTGTTATACAGGCGTTTGCAGAGTTCTGTTTATTCATTTCTGTCTTGCTTACAGTTTCTATGTTGGCTTGTAATGCAACAAAATCCTTAATTGGTCTTTCTACGGTTTGAGAAAAAATATTTACTGCAAAACACGTTATTTTTTAGACAATATTCCTTTGTTTAATGTAATGATATACTACGAAATATACTGCATACTTATAGTATTATCCAAGTAGACAAAATGAGTACTTTATCTTCGCAAAATGAACGTTTCAGAAATACGCTCTATACTGACATAATTATTATTTTAGAGAAGAGGCGCCCTGGTCTAGTGGTCAAAGTTCTGCTCGACGCACAAATTGTAACGGGTTCGAAACCTAGGATGCGTCTCTCGGATGATGATGATGATGATGAGGATAATGAAGATGATGAGGATGATGAGGATGATTTTGATGATGGCGATGATGACAATGACGATGATGATGATGATGATGATGATTATAATGATGGTGGTGATGGTTGATGGTGATGATGATGATGATGATGGTGGTGGTGATGACGATGATGATGATGATGATGATGATGATGATGATGATGATGATGATGATGATGATAATGATAAAGAGCAGAAGGTTGGTCCCAGACGCATATCTTAAATTGAACCAAACCAAATAACTACTGGAATGTAATGTATACATATAGATGTGCGTTACATATAAAATGAAAATAATTTCATTTATTAAAATGATGTACCGTGCATGCATATATTTCATATCGTTATGTATTACATAGTCTTGTCTGATTTGTATAATAAGTGAGAGTGCATATATTCGATATTGGGCCGTGGAGGTCAATGGTATACATTCTTGGCATCTAATCTGGGGTACAAATCATGAGTCAAATTCAATTAAAGCCCGCTTGAGGTGACGTCAAAGCGAAGCGGTAGATAGATGAGCGGGCAACATTAGAGAAATTGCGGAACATTAAAATGACTTCAGGTGGATGCGAGGCGAGATATAGGAGGTAGACATTGATCACTTATAAAATGTTGATGATTTTTTTTTTTTTTTTTTTTAGTCGGTGAGATGCGAATCATTATGCTCTGGTGGTTTTTGAAAGATATTAATCTAGATTGCACCGAATATATTCTCAAACTACGCACATATTTCTAATAAACGCATGTAACTATATCATTTCGAACGAAATGTTTTATTTCTAAAAACGCATACGCACATATCTGTAAAACATATCGTTTCGAAAGCAATTAATCTAGATTTTAAATAATGGATTTTTTGGGGTCAAACTTCGCACTCCTTTCCAAATACATATAATTGCGAAATATTAATCTAGATTTTACATTATACATTCCCAAACTATGTGCCCATCTTCTTATGCATATATCCAATCGAACTAGATTATTAACGTTGAAATATGTAATAAATTTTCAAACTACGCACATATTCGTTTTCGTGTACATATAATTTCGAAAGAAATTAATCTAGAATTTATATAACCCATTTTCCAACTACGTATGCACTAGATTTTCCCATCAATTACATATTTAGTTTCCAAACTACACACTCATTTTCTTATAGATATCGATTATAAGAATAACAGTAATCTAGATTGTGTAGATTTTTAATATTATCTTCTCTAAAATGGCACAACGCTCGAATAGATAATATTTTCATCAAAGCGAACCGCCAAGATGAGGACTAAATGAAAAACCACTGCTCTAAAATGTAGGTCATGTGTTATTTAAATAAACTTTAAATGAAATGGACAACTCTGAAAATTAAAATGTTCATGTGCACATGATTAAAAGTTCTTGAGTTATGATCAACAACTAATGTTCATATGGCTAATATAATTATGCGGACATTTTAAACTAATTTTAAACTTTGTCTAATAATTATTTCCAATGTTTAAGCGATTTGTTGCCATTCATTACTTGAAGTACCATCTAAATCAAAATGTTCATGTGCACATGATTAAAAGTTATTGAGTTATGATCAACAACTAATGTTCATATGGCTAATACAATTATGCGGACATTTTAAACTAATTTTAAACTTTGTCTTATAATTATTTCCAATGTTTAAGCGATTTGTTGCCATTCATTACTTGAAGTACCATCTAAATCAAAATGTTCATGTGCACATGATTAAAAGTTCTTGAGTTATGATCAACAACTAATGTTCATATGGCTCATACAATTATGCGGACATTTTAAACTAATTTTAAACTTTGTCTTATAATTATTTCCAATGTTTAAGGGATTTGTTGCCATTCATTACTTGAAGTACCATCTAATTGTGTTCATATCATATATATATATTTTGTATCTATAATATGGACGCAAATCTTTGTTTTGGTTCATTTTGAAAACTTGGCTGGTTTTTTGTTGTGTGTCTTTAAATAACCCAGAGCAAAATGTCAAAACGTAACCTATTTATGAACACATAATACGTTTTTTTAATGTTCAATATTCCATTAACGTCTACGATATCAATTCAATAAATTGCATTATTCAATTAAAATGATGAAGTCAGTGGTCGCTACACAACTGTGAAATAACTTCACACTCACAATACAATAGTGGTATACATAATACTAGCGCGTTTATTGAGATTCTTGAGGGTGTTCTCACATATCACCGGATAGCGTAAACGGATGCCCGTTGGATAGAAAAGTTACGGACAAAAATTAACCGGTGGTGAAAGTTGTCTCCATTGCTGCATGCACAGAAATTTCCACCGGATAAGACAACGGATATCGCCTGACAAGGAACGCATTCGCCGAATAAGTCAAACGGGCAAGAAACGCATACGAACGGAGACGAATTACGGATTGAAATGTTGGTCTTCGTCTGGCGTCCGTTAACGCTATCCGGTGATAGGTGACAAGGGCTTGAACGCGATATTAATTATCATGGCAAGACCTATCTATCCATCCATGTACCAATTCATTGCTCATCACACATCGGTCCATGCTTCTCAAAAAGGGCCATAGAGTCGTCATGGCAACGCAATCAATGCCCAATTTGAACGGACTCGGGGCATCACAATGGAATCACTTATGAGGAAACCCCGGTCGCGAGAAGATGGGTGGAGATATTGTGTTGACTCCTTTTGAGACGGTCATAATTGAACTGGACATTATTTTGACTAGTACAAAGGGATTCTTTTGGTCGACCTTTAATATTTACATGTATTTTACTCCCATATATCTGTCTATAGTCCAAAACGTACCTGCATATATCTACATAAATGTCAGGGTATACATTATCGTATGCTTTATGCTATCATTATTTTGTCATAATATATTTGTTTACAATGAAAAGGGTTTCATGGGAACGCCCCCCATTCAAGGGTTTTTGTGGCTCAATGGTTGAGCACCGGTCTAGCAATCAGTGGAGGTCTCCGGTTCGATTCCCGGCGAAGCCTATTTTTCTTTGCTCATTTTAAATCAATATATTTTAAGCAAAAGGAATTATTAAAACACTCACTTCATATATATTTTCGTCTACAAATCTGATGGGAAATACATTAACTGTATGATAGTGTCAATGAATTTGGAGTTAAAGGGTTAGGGATAGTTTTGTTTCGGCTTAACTGAATTTGATTGACTTAAAACCTAAACCGTTTGTGTTTTCATTGACAAAATAATCATGGTCAACTGTTTTCTTGCAGTTCCATTTGACGTTCAAAGTGTACAAGTAACCGGATGTGACGTCATGCAAACATGTGGTTAAATATGATTGATGTTGAGACTAGGATCTTCCATGCAAGCGCAGATGATTCCCTAGATTTAAAAAAATTGACATAATTCTGTTTTATGTGGCTATACTAGTACTACTAGCATGTTTATCGTTTACATGAAGGCCGGTCATGTGTATTATACCAATTTTAAGTCCCTTACCGTAAAATTGTTAGGGACTAAACTATTATTTTGTATTAATATTAAATTTCAGGTAAATACATGATAAATCATCAGCATGCAGGACCATGACCATGAGAAAGTTCCATGTGCAAACTTTTTAAAAAAATCATCAAATTCCAATGACTTGGGAACAAGACTAATGTATAAAGCAAGACAAAAAGACTACCGTATAAAAGCGAGAAATTGTATCAAAATGCCTAAAGAGTGCAGGCTGCACAAATATTAACTCTCACTTAAGACGAATTAACGCCGCGATTATTTCAATAACGCGCGCCTGGAACGAACATTTTACGAGTTAATTCGGAAACATTGGAAGATGACGTAACAATGCGCAACAAAATTATCCCCTCCCCTTTCAGCGTTCCCCCCAAGGACAATGATGTTTCAAGTCGTGATAAAGTACATTGTCTATTATTTTGCCCTACTGGCAAACCTGTCTACAGCAGCCAACCTGCCTATACCGGCCATCAAATTAAAGTGACTCCCAGCAGAGTGAAGCAATGTCTTCATGGTTATGGAACCTGTCTATATAGAGGTCACCTTTGTGTGTCTCTTAGGTGGTCACTATACACAAGATTCGCTGTAATAATTTGTTTTGTATTGTTCATTAATGTAGCGCGAATGAGGGTTGAGGGAGGGGTGGGAGCTTGGGGTTGAGGGAGGGGGGGGGCGGCAGAGCTCGACAATAACGTATAGGACCCGCCTAACCTCCACTGAGCGCTAGATGAGTACGGATAAACCTTTATGATTTTGTTGGGAAAGAAGACAGTGTGCGCGTGCTCTGCTATAGGCTTTTAAAATTATATGTTATTCTAGTATATTGAGCAAATTAATATAAAAAGTCTTGGTAACTATAGACTGGAACAATTTTTTGCACCTTAGCTCTAGAAGAAATGTTAACCGTTATTTAGATAATTGAATGTTACTTCAGCGTGAATTTCTACTCACCTCGGCAATTAGCTCGGGTCGATTTCTAGTACCTCGGACGTTAGCTTTAAGAATTATTTTAGATAATTAAATGGTACTTCAGCGTGAAAATGTTTCTGTTAGAGCTAATAACACTCTCTATTGTGGGACTTGAGTTTAATTAAGCAGCGTGGGCCGGGGTGAGTGCTATGAAAGTGCATGAGCGTTATACCATTATGAGTTCCGCTTTATTCAACGGCACGAAGTAGTGACTCACGTCTTAACCCTTAACAAGCCATATAATATTGTAATAGCTTTATTAGTATACGTTGAATGAATCGTGTTGTGCTGTGTGTAAGGGCAATATTGTCACCGTTCGGGTTAAATTGTAATGATATCCAGACAAGACGGCATTTATCTTTACAAATTGTACTTTGATACGTTTTATAAATATCCATTATTTAAATTTCTTTAAGATTCAGTATAGAGTCGTTCCCTCTTTCCTGTCAAATAACTGTAGTTACTTCATTGTTTAACCCATTATATGCACCGCGTGTGGCAATCACGCAATTATGGTGTGATTATTCCCCCTTAATTTTAAATTGTTACTTATCAACTTACAAGTTAAAGTTGCAATTTTATTTATGTATTTGTGATATGATAATATGTTGCATGCGGACCAGAAGAACTTATTCACCAATAAAATCATTAATGTATTTATGATGTGATATATATACTGTATGTTGGGGGCCGGAATAACTTATTCGACAATAAGAGTCATAATGAATCATTAATCGCTGTAAACTGAAACGTCGGTAATCGACCAGACATTCTGATAAATATTTGATGTAAATCGACATATCATGCATTGTAAGTTGATCCATTACACTCACTAAGGACGATGATGGTCGGGTCGATTGGAGGGGCACATAACTTTTTCTGGGGGCGGACATTATGTTTTAATTTATCTGTTTTCAAAATCATCCCTGTATACCGAGCCGCAAAAGATTGTCGTAGGTGGCGCTTCATCATGAAAGTCACGACCTGTCAGCCATGACGGAACCATACCAAGAGAGAGTTTTCAAAACTGTTCCCCATATGGTTGTATTGTTTTTGTCAAATAATTATCATGACCCTACTCAATTAACCATGTGAACTAATGTACTTATTGCTGCCTTCTATCTGTACTGCAACTATTTCACTAAATATCCAAGATAACAAAAAAAACAAATCGTCAAAATCATTATGCAATTAGTTCAAAAAGCCTATATATATACGACGCTATGAATTAAAAATTAAACACAATACCGTCTACTTATAGAATACAAATTCATTAAGTCTATACAAAGATATCCTGAGTTTCATTAAATGATATGAAATATAACTAGACGGAGTGATACCTTCAAGCGTAATGCAGCGTGGAATAGCGAAGGTCAATAAAAACCGGTGTGGTGCGAAATCCGTGACCTGCGAAATCCGTACCCAGTCGCAAATGCGCATGCGCTTAGACAGTTATGGTGCGTGTCTTGCGAAAATCGTGACCATTATTACGCCGCAATTTAATGCTAATACAAAATCGACGCATGCTTTATAAAACCTTTAGATGGCGTGCACATGGAGTTTCTTAATCAACCGTCGGGTTCTGACAACACTTTTGCCGCAAGGAGCCTCAAGGAGGCATTTTGCATGCTTTATTACGACTGGGAACGATTTTCGCAGGCTTGTCTATAAGTTTATGCGCATTTGCGACTGCGTACGGATTTCGCAGTGCGTACAGATTTAGCGTGACACCGGGAGCGTGAAACAAAAATAACAACAACAAATTGGAGCAATATCAAAAGAAGGGCAGCGAGAGCGGAACATACATCATATCGTGTGATACGTTTTTGTAACATTTGATTTATCCCCCGAGGGAAACACGAGGGGGAAATAAACACCCACGGAGGAGTGTGAGGTGTGCCCCTCGTGCAGCCCCCCCCCCCCCCCCCCCCTCCCTTCCACCCTCTTATACCACTACGCAACTATAAGCATCCGATCATGGTAACATCATGATGGAAATACAAATATTTATATACGGACAGTTTTCCGGGCGCAACCGAAATAAAATATGTATACGGGGGAAATAATGATTACGCCCAGAAAAAGATCGACTCCACACATGAGATATGGATTAAAGGATTTTAGACTGAGCGTGTTTTAGCCATATGAGAGGAATTGAAGTATTTTCGCTAAGTTGAAGGGCAGGGAGTTGCGGCCTTGACCAACGTACACACGATGATGTGTAATTCACTGCGTCTGCTAAATCAGAGATGAGCTTAAAGGGATTAAGTAACTTTGTCGAATTCAACCAAAATCACTTGTAGCTTTCAATTCTCTCTTTTACCGTGCTGTTTGACTCATGGTAACAGAAGAATGCTTTTTCTCTTCATATGTCTTCCTGTTTGTGGAGATATTTATTATCGAATTTAAAGCTTTCCGGTACGCTTTCGATTTTAGTCAACATCATTAGGTAGTAGGTGATACAATCTTACACCAATTTTCACTTTTTTGCACTATATAGGTAAACAGTGTTCCTTTTCTATAAAACTATCATATATCGTTTTTTGTGAAAATATTACGAAGTAAACGGATCGCTTTAATGATGAGCGGAGCATTTTTAATTAATGTCCAGTCATAGTCGAGGGGCAAATTAGATTTATGCGTACTTGACAATGTAGACTATATTTCCGCTCCAACACTTTCCAACACTCTTGAACACCGTCTTGACAACCGTGAAAACGGATATGAAGAGATTAAATTAAAAAAGACGCTAAATCCACTTTCCATAACAAATTGAGTTAACGATATCAGTACATTAATAAGCTACGTAGCTATCTAGAAATCCACATTTTGGGACAAATTACACGATCAAAAATCAAAATATGGAACGTTCCATTTGTATTCCCATGGGCATGTGTACAATGTTGAACAAAGAAACCTGCTTTTCTCCAAAGTTGAAAGGGTGGATTTAGCGCCTTTTGGAATTAAGCTCTTCATATGCATGCACGGTCGTAAATTTTATTAATGATTTATGTTTATCAAATACTGCGATAGAATCGTTATACTTTAACTTTGACGGAAGCAATGAATGAGTTTTCAGAGTGTGGTCCAAAGTAATATACTGGACATACACAGATTGCCATCAAATCTGAAAATGCCATTATAAAGGGGTACAAAACTCGACGCCATTGACACCGCAACAATAAAAATTGTTTCAGTGTTTAAACTTATCTACGCCTAAAATCTTGTTACGGTGGTGTATACGCTTTGTCATATAAGGCGTTTCTTGTCCGTTACTTGTCATGCAATGTACGTTGTTCAATCCGGCGGAATGTTTTAGCAATATAGACGACTTTCACCACCGGATAATTTGATTTCACAAATTTTATATTCGTCTGGCATCCGTTTACGCTATCCGGTGATATATTATGACCGGGCCTTTGCGAAGAGCATCAACGTAAGAATAATGTTAAACCAAATATGAATTAACTTTGATGTTTGGCCGAGGGGGAAGAAACATGATTTAAAGTGGCGTATAAGATCAAATTCAAATTGTGTTGTTGTTTTTTTTTCTAGTTTATTTCGTGATGAGAGGAATAAATGAAACTAGATAAAGTTCATTCACATCTGGTAGTATATTTAGACAATATATTCAGTGACCGTCTAAAATTGACTGTTTCCACGGATCCTTTTTATTTCAGAAACACACACACACACACACACACACACACACACACACACACACACACACACACACACACACACACACACACACACACACACATACACAGATTAATGATTACCACACCAGAGTTAAACCGCTCGAAATGCATTACGAGTATTGCATAATGGTGTAAGTCGTCTCCCATCAGCACCGAAAAGTATGGAAGATAATTAAAGAGCGTAAACTAAAGGGGTAAATGCGATTTTGAGATGCACTCTCCGATGATAAGGTTAATTGGGAGCATGTTCCTTCTCTTTCGTGGATGTACGGTATGAGGTGGAAATGGGAGGACCGTATGACGTGCAGACAGTCTCATAAACCATCGACGTTAGAACCATCGATAGATGTTTAGTTAGCTTTGGATCGATGTTGAAAATGACCGTATAAATTCGCGTGTGTAGTCATCGATGTCTAATTTTCACGTGGAAAGTTTGTATGTGTGTTTTTGTGTAGATAGACATACAGTAATGCGAGTAGTCATCGATGTCGACATTTCACGTTTATAGTTTGTGTGTGCCGTTATGTGTATATATATCGACACGAGTTTATACGGTCATTTTCAACATCGATCCATAACTAACTAACATATATCGATGTAGGCCTATATAACATCGATGGTTTATGAGACTATCCGCACGTCATAGGATCGGGCGTATACAAACATGGCGATAGTCTCGATAGTGGTGATATTTGCACCAAAAAAAATATGCCGAATAAGAAAGACTTTCCTAAGGAGCTACACGCGCATTTATACCATGTTTACTTCATTAAACTGTCATCCTTGATATATTGGGGTCTGAAAAAACAAAAACAAATAATACCAGGATCTTCACAATCGATAAAAAACTTGTTTATATTTGGTATGCTCGACACGATTTATTTGTAATTGTGTTGTTTTTCATTCACAATAACTCCCTCCATGGGAAGGATAATCTATTTTAGTGTTCCGAGAAAGACAATATTAATTTGCTATATTTATTTTCTCGTTCGCTCTTCTCACCAATCTTGTCTGTATATCTGTCTCTTATATCTCACACAAATAAGGATGAATTCTGATTAACTTTGGTTTCGTGGAACAGTTTCAACTCTTCTCTCTGTGAACGCGTAATTTTAATTCTTCAACAAATTATACAATTAATTTGTTATTCATTTACCTATTTATTTATCTATTCATCTATTTGTAATTATTTAAGTATGTATTTGCTTATAATTAATGTATTTATTTAATAATACAAAAGTTACAAGATTCCATGATCAGCATCAGACAGTGTTTTTCACCAAGGTCATGTTAAGTCTCCAAACTTCCAAATTATACAGTTTGGTTTAGAGGGCGCTTCAAGAAATAATTTGAAAAAACCCACGATTTTGATTACAGAATCAATTTTGTTTCATCAATATTGGTTCAGAAAAGGCTGAAATATCTGTTAGTTTTTAATGATAACTGAACATTTTTAGTTACTAAAATTCTGTCTGACCATAAATGTACTATCCCTTTAATCTTATTAATTTCGTTTCTCTACTCCCAGATTCGTCTTGAGGTTGCTGAACACGCCCAAGCAGAACTGAGAGATTCTTTGGCGCGGCCATCATGGCGGCGGACGGGGAGGCGAACGGGAACATCAAGAGGATGCCGTCATGCGAGAAGAGCCCCATAGTCAATACAGATCGGGAGAGGGCGCGCAACAGGTGGATCACTGTGGAACCCATCCTGCTGCTGATCGCCCTGGCGCGCAAGGCCATGGTGATCACGAGACTACAGTACCTCAAACACCGCATCGCAGAGCAGCACCACTACAGCTCCGTGCTCGCAAATCTGTCCGTAACGTCACTTTGTAAAGACGTGAACTATACGGACACGCTGGAAGATGAGATTCAGCAGCAGACCGCTGTGTGGAGTCTATACCTCTACGCGATGTCCACGTTTCCCGCGCTTTTTACGACCATCGTAGTGGGCGCTATCAGCAACCTGGCCGGGCGGAAGGTTGCCATGATGGTGCCGTGTATAGGATACATCATCCAGTGCATTCTCTTCATCATCATCTCGTACGCGGAGCTACCCCTCTGGACATTCTTTATCGCAGAACTCCTCCAAGGAATATCTGGAGGTGTCGCGCTGCTGTTCGCTGGTGCGCACGCGTACATCGCGGATACGACGGAAAAGCGAGAACGGACTCTGCGAATAGCAGTGACTGAAGGCGTGTATTTTTTCGGGAACGGTGCCATTCAAATATCGAACGGTTATCTAATTTCTAAATTTGGCTACGAGTCGTCATATTGGTTTTCATTGTGCTTGCTTATCTTGGCCTTTATCTACGCCGCCTCGCCCTTCCTCCTCATCGAAACGGTCGACGAGGAAACGAAAATGAGGACTAAACGTACGACGACGGTCAGGACGATTGTGTGTACGGCGTGCGACTTGTTTAAAGTGAAGGAAGGGCGGCGGCATATCAGACTGATAGCGGCTGGTGGGGTGCTTCTATTCGCGCTGATCAGCGTGAGTGGTTGTCAGAGTGTCGTGGTGCTCTATGGGTTAGCTAAACCGTTCTGCTGGTCACCCGTCGATGTAGGCTTCTACACAGCCGTTTCGTTAATACTTCCTGGTGTAGGTGAGAAAGTGTGATATTCCTGCGTAAACCCCAAACCCCACTGAATCGTCCCCGTAAACAAAACAAATATTTTTCTGGAAATCAATATTTTGCCAAATTTCCGACCACGGAATGACGGCGGGGAGATTCATTTCAGGATGATCACAGCAACATTCAGGGAAGGACGACGATAGCTTTTTATTCCCTAAATAATTTGGATATAATGAAAGGCGATACGTCCTTATGATGATATTTAAAAATAATTTAACTTAATAGATTAAACAAAATATACGTCCATGTTAATCCTGGTAGTGCATTTAACTGCGATGATTACGTTGTCCATATTGTTATAAATGTTAATTATTTCATTCTGGTATTTATTTTTTGTTCCGCAGGTTCGTTGGTCGGAGGGCAGTTTGTATATTATTTCAATAACGACTATTGGATGATGCATATAAGTCTTATCAGTGCCATGGCCATGTCTTTCACAACGGCTTTAGCGAAGACTACACCAGCCCTTTATGCAGGTAATTACGCTCAAGGTCCACCATTCAGTGAAGCTCGTAGAATTATGGATCATTGATGATAATAATAATTATGAGGAGGACGAGGAGGGGGATGATGATGATGATGATGATGATGATGATGATGATGATGATGATGATGATGATGATGATGATAACGATGATGCTGATGATAATAATAATTATGATGATGATGATGATTATGATGATGATGATGATGATAATGATGATGACGATGATGACGCTGATGATGATGAAAATATTAATAAATAATAATAATAAATATTATTTATTGACGTAAAACAAATCATGGAGTGCTTTTATCTGAGTAATTTCATAGGGACTATTATTTGATAATCCAAAATTGTTTTGTTTTTTTGTAAATAAATGTATTTTTCAAAACGTATTTGTATTTTTATTTGAATGAAGGTCTGATTGTTGGAGCAATGTCCAGTTTCATCGCTCCTCTGGTCAGAGGCCTGATGTCCAAGATGGTTGGTGAAGACGAGCAAGGTCAGCTGAATAGAAGTTTAATTGGGAAAAATTAAATTATATGCCATATATTTCGCGTACATAGATTTTCGCGAATCGGGACTTTACAATTCCGCGAGTGGTTAAATTCGCGTTCGGCTGTTACCAACACGCATTCATGACTATCTTGAGAGAGATGCTATTGCAGTAATGCATGCAATACACGTACGTGTATTGCTTTGCATTTGGTTTTAAATATGTTAGCGTGTTGTTAACTTCGCGATTCATAACTGATTCGCGAAATTCGCGAAAATAAAACCCTCGCAAAATATATGGCGTATACAGTAAGTTGTAACATTGACCTTTTTATGTCTGCAAATTAAAGGTGCACCTGTAAAGTGTCAGATATTGCCCAAAATTACATTTGAGACTTCAATCCTATACCAAACTCATTGTAAGATATGTCCGAATGATGTGTGAAAGTTTCATTGAAAAAGAACACTGCTTTCCTGGTTAAAAAAACGAAAATTTGCGTCAGCTTTTACAACGAATTACTGTATAACGTGTATGAGGTTTATGACCGTTCATTAACGCTCTTGAGCTGAATGATTATCAATGATAGATATCGTCATACTAAAGGGGCATTAAAAAAAATCTAACCCTATTTTATTCTTCTCTTATACCATAAGCCAAGAGAAATGTAAACTGGGCGCCAAAAGAAACTTATCACTTCTTCAGGGCGGCGCTCACTAAAATCCATAGCATCAAATTGAATCATATTTAGACACAGATAAGCTATCATTCTCCTTATGAAGCATATCCGAAAAATTAAAAGTTTGCTTTTGCCAAAAAAAGAGAAAAATGCTATGGAATCACTACAGCTCACTTTTCAAAAATCACAGAAACTGCTCGCTCCGAACCTCCACGAAAGGTGGTCTATTCAGAACTTTCAATAGCTATTCATTCAACTTCAAAGCAGGTTATGTAACCACTAGACTGGCTATTGTCCGTACAGAGTTCTGTGCCCGGAAGGCGAGCAGTTTCTGTGATTTTTGAAAAATTACCTCTTGTGATTTCACCTTATTTTATTCTTTGTTGACTAAAGCATACATAATTTTTTTAGATGAGCTTGCTAAGGAGTATTATGGCTAATCTATGCCCAATTATGATTAATTGTTATGCTTTGGATTTTAATGTGTGTCGCTCTGAAGAAGTGATAAGTTTCTTTTGGAGCCCAGTTTAGAAGCTCCAAGTAATTTTCGTGTGGAGTTAGACACTTTACTGGTTTCATAAATAATCAAAAGAAAGTATTTCTGGTTGTCACAACTCAGCAGATCAAAATATTATATATTATGTAAATTCAAACATAGGAAAAACTTCCAACAAATTATACAGTATAATATAAATGTAAATTAGCAAGAAAATTGATCCTTTTTCGGAAATCAAACTCGACACCTTCGGATTGCTATACTAGACCGGTGCTCTACAAACCGAGAAAAAAGGCTCTTATGAGGGTTGCCCGTCCCAGAAACTATTTACAAATTTGTTTTGCAAGTCAGTCGCTATATATAAACCTGACACAAGCCGCGTTGAATGATAAGAAATCAACTTAGGGATTGTAGAAGTGGTGCAATGTTTTATATAAAGTAAATTCAAACAATATTATATCATGTTTTTTGTTTGTTTTTTAATATATATTTAAACATGTAATAAAAACTCACTTTCAGCCGTCAGACTGTTTTTCAGCAAGTCCGTATACGAGTTCTACAAATTACAGTCAAACAAATTAACAAATAACATTATTTACAGAAAGACAAAAGTAGATTTTTCAAAGTTATACAATAACTAATAAGGAAACTTGTTTTTTTTAAGTGCAATACAATGAAATAAGGACAATATATTATTTTAGAATAAGTATATCATGATGTCGCAAATCTCTTATTAGTGTATCTATTTATTTTAGTTTAATGACTTATTTCCATTGATAATGTTGCGGACGTAGTTTTGAAAAGGTAATTTAATGGTGTAATTTTGCCGATTATAAATTGATAAATCAAAGCATTGGGAAAATACATCTAATTCTAACCATAAATATATTATGATGATTACATAATTACGAATTATATTATAATTGTACCATTGTAATGACATATATTTATATGTTTTCCTACCAGTGTCTGTGTTCACGTACGCGGGTTGCGTGGGGAACACCGTGAAGTTTATCGCTAAAGTGATGGCGTTCGCTATCTATGCTGGCACCGTCCATACCCTCCCGACGCTCACTTTCTACGTTCTTGCCTTAATTATCATCATACCAATCGGCATCACATGGTAAGATTTAATAGAAAGATTCTCCTCGTTTTTGTTTATGTTATCTTCCTCTTCTTCCTCCTCCTCCTCCTCCTCCTCCACCTCCACCTCCTTACCTGCTATGTTCTTGCCTTAGTTATCCTCATTCCAATCGCCATCACATGGTAGGTTGTGATTGTTATCTTTCTCTTCGATTTGTTTCTGTGTATGTTCTCTTCCATCTACTCATCCTCCTCCTCCCCCTCCTCCTCCATCACCTTTTCATCTTCGTCTTATTCTTCATGTACATTATCTTTCTCTCACTTCCTCTTATTTCTTGTTTTCTTTTCTTCATCTTGTTCTTCAGATTCTTCTTGAATTAAGTTCTCCTTTTCCTATGTGTTTTCTTCTAACATTGCTTATTATACAAATGATGCACAGGCATGAGTGGATCGGTAAGAATTGGATGCACGAGTTTAACTTTGGAATGGTTTAAACCCACGAGCGCAGCGAGTGGGTTTTAGACCATTTCCAAAGTTAAACATGTTAAAAGAGTGCATCAAATTCTTACCGATCCACGAAATATGCCTGTACAGCATTTGTTTTATAAAATGGGCGCAAACAAATGTGAAAATCAAACTTTTTCCCAGTCATGCGTCCGGTAAACAAATTTATCGACGCATGGCTGAAAATTTACCGACGCATGGCTGAAATTTACCGACGCATGGCTGAAATTTACCGGACGCATGACTGGGAGATAAAGAAATAGAAGAGAATTGAGACACTTACCGTGTAATAACTGAAGAAAAACACGTAGAAACTCCACGTAGAAACTCACAAACTCTTGTTGAACTCGAAAAAGTCCACTTAACTGTCATATTATAAACACATTTACAGTCTGAGATAAAACACGTAGAACTTCTGATGAAACTCACAAACTCTTTAGTCTTGTTGAACTCGAAAAAAATTCCAATTCGGACACGCTATATGATCGAATTAACGATAGCACTCGCTATCGTCAATTCGATTGCACTATCGCTGCAGTATCGCTATTTACATGCGTGCAGTCAGTAACAATTCTTACACGCTAGTTGACCAATCAGATTGCCGAGATTCTGAAGCCCATTTTATAATACATGTTAAGCGCATGTGCAGAAGCTGAATTTTAAATACTTACATCCGGGTTTTTACGTAGGTTAAGCCATGTACGTGCAAAACGCATGCGATGTTGCGAAAGGGCAAGTTTGAAAGCAATATATTCATATTCATATTGTCATGATTCTCTTTTTTGTCTTATTTCCTTACAAAAACCGTGGCTTCTATATAATGTCAGGGCTGCATTTCGTTGTGTGTCTACACTTGGCTTCGTTTTTATGTACATATTTACAACTTAATTGTTACATAGGCGTGTCTCTTTCTATACACCAGAACGGAACGTGCAACGAACAATGTCTAAAGCATTTGAATCGACTTTCCATGATTCAGACTGCCAGCAGTATAAAAATCGAAATCGATAAATATTTGCCATAATTATCTCACATTCAAATGTCACATAAAAAAAGATAAAGTCAATGACATGGATATACGATATAGCAAATTTGACAGATTTAATCAATATGAACACGTACGATCTTTAAAGCAATATTTCTATTAACCACTCACAAAAATGACTGTGATCCGTGATTATTATTTTTTCAGAGTTAAATTGCTATTTGTCCGTGTCAAATATTAACATGCCATTTTCATCATGAGATCCTATGGAAAATTTTGTATACCAATAACGCGACAATGAATAGGCTGTGCGATATAAATCAATATACCTATTCACCCTGCTAAACAAGCATTTGATTAGGACCGTTTAATTAAATCGGTATCAATAAATCAGACCAGCTAGGCCAAATTGCTTCTCTTTGTCATTGAATTAGATCATAAACACGACCGGACCGACTAAATGAACCCTTCAAAAACCGCATTAAATTACCGCGTTAAAAAATCGATTTGATTACTTTTCTTAGAAAGTGCACTTTTTCCATTCGATGTGAGAAATATGCCTTCGGTTATGACCGATTTATGAAGTCAAACGTTGCCCCATATTATTATGTTGGTTATTGAAAAATCGTTCAGTGCCTTTTGTTTCATAATTTAATTAAAGTGTAATGAACGAGCCTGTTCCCAGTGTCACGTGACACGATGCCTCTTTTGTTGTTGGTGCTATAGAATTAATCTTGTCCATTGATGAGTAATTGTATAATTACTATCTATTTAAGCCAATGGCCTTGGTGTATTACTCACTCACACACGGTTTTTGGCGGTTGAGTAACCGGACCGGAAGTAAATGTGTCATCGAATGACCTTTGGTTTTAGTTCAAAATTCTTTTACCAAAAAATAAGAAAAAATAACTTATGCATCATATACGTTTTGCAATGCGTAAATGTTATGCTTTACTTTGCACGCGCAAGAAAAGAATACAACAACTTTGCAACGCACATGTTTTTATAGTGGACATGCTTTACTACGCGTATTACTTCAAGTATTAACATATTATTTCATACGATTAGGTGTGGTCACATATGATGAAATGATGC
>JBAMJV010000287.1:317500-362335 GCA_037951105.1 Echinarachnius parma | reverse complement strand
CAAAATAACAATGACTTTAAGCGTATGAGATGCGCCGTGGTTCTGGAGGCTCATACTGGCTTCATTAATGTCGATTGATTTTTATATCAAAATTTACAAGCCATTTTATGAAATATTCAGAGATTATCACTTATTTTGCTATAAGCTGAACACAATCACTGATATTGATGAGTGATATAAAACAACTAACGAATGTGCTTGATTGTGATAGGCAATCTATTACCTCGGTGGGCTCAAAATGACTATTACCCTCAGCTACGCTTCGGGTAATAATCATTTTGAGCCCACCTCGGTAATAGATTTGACTATCACAAGAAGCCCATTCGTTAGTTGTATACTAATGATATAGATCGACACAATACAAAGATAAACAAGATAATAAAGTATGATATTAGAGGACAAAAACGACATTGGGATAAGGGTTCGACAAAAGCCCCGACACAAATAAGACTGAAAATAGCACACAATCTCTAAAAGAGCAACCTATATATGACATGTTGTGGCCACGACTGATGCGAACAACAAGAGATTGGTCGCATCTCAGAGCACCAAGTGTGACATTTTGTGTCTGTGAAGACTTGGTGTGTCACATGAAATAAATGTCCAGCTTTAACCGTAGATTGATGGGGGAGATAACATGTACGACCCCTCCGAGATAAAAGCTACCATCGATCAAATTCGTAACCGCCACAGAACCTCAAACGATCCCTCGACGAATTTGGGGAAGTTATGGACAAAAAGAAAAGAGAACTGCAAATCAAAGGCGGACGAAGCGAGACGTCGAGGTTGGAGGCGGGGGAGGTAGAAGGGGGGGGGGGGGGGGGTGTCTGTATATCCTATCGATTTTTTAAACTTATAGTATTCGGCCTATACTGATGTCGCGTCATATTTCGGAAAATATCACGTCGTATTCTCGTGTAATGTGCGTAGGTATGTTTTTTTGTTAGAAACAATTTAATCACGTATATATTTGTTTGCTTTCTGGTTGTAAACAGGAAACATGGTATTCCGAAAAAGACGTATAAGCCCGTAACTTTCCACGACATACACATTCGCTGATACGCCCATAGTACAAGTCACCAAAGAAAATATTTAAAGACAAAGTCAAAATAAGCAGTTGATATATGAGACAAATAAAGCAGGTAGAAATAAATATACATACTGTAACGATAACCTGAATTTAAGGCAGATGTATAAACTTAAGTAAATATACACAATTTGACAGTAAGAGGATGATAATATAGCCGAAGAAATGTGATAGGGTGAAACAGAGACCACATAATAAACAAATAAATGAAATAGGTACAGAGGGGCAAACAAGGAGTTTAGACAGAAACAAAATTAGAGGATGGCTACACAATGAAAAAGTGGACTTGATGTTAGAACGATGACGTATATGGGCGTTATACTTTAACACAAGTTCAAAGATATTTGATGGATGATTTTATGTTCGTGCAGGATGTGTAAGACGCCGCGCTGCTTCTAATAACTTGAACGGTTATAAATCAAAAAGCGCGATGACTCTCACGAGATCAACTTAACCAATTTGTTAAAAATTCGTTTAAAAGCGGTGACACTTTTTACATTTCAGGTATAATAAATATGGAATATGAGGTTTAAATCTTAGAAACAGCCTTTGAAATGATTCAGAAAACATGTTTATAAGTAAAACTAATTGGTTAATATTGTTTCAAATTATGGTGTTTACATATTAAAGGGGACCACCAGGCAAAGAACAACACATTATTACATGTTTTGGTATCGTTTTGTGATATCAAATAGATACCCAACATTTTGCAAAGGCTTGTGTAATTCATAAACAAAGCAATTAATTTCCACCACTTACGGAACCACTACTATTTCCTGGTTCCATACGGGCCAAACATTTGCAACTGCGCCAATGCTGTTCACGCGTACGTTTGTAGACAATATAATCCTGGGCGATTCGTTCGCTCTGCACAGAGCGCGTTGACTCTGCACACCGTTAGTCTTCGCAATTCAGACCACATGAACGCATGCTTTAGAATGGTGATGCGTTTTCCAATTATATATTTTTTCTGGAAACATATATTTTTTATGAACTTGTTGATGGAATGGAATAATAAAGATGTTACCTTTCTTTAATAAGAATAATATTTTTGGGTGGTGGTACCCTTTAAGTTTATAACACTGCCCTCGTCAACTTTTTACAAACAAAAGAGTTGTGATGAAAAGTGGAACGATGACTATTTATTTTCAATGATAACACACAAGTTTTAAGTCAAACAAACTAAGTTTTACGAAAATGTGTTATCCCTTTTAACCACTAAAATTAAGTTTTACGAAAAACAATAATCTCTTTAAAGGGACTTAGTAACATTGTCCAAATCCTCAAAATCCAATTGAAATTGTAGCGGTTCTCTCATACCTTGTTGTATTCCTATTAACAAGAAAAGCATGGGACAGGTTTCGGTTTTTCATATTTCCCTTTCGTTAAAAAGATATTTAGGATTGAGGTGTTTAGATGTTTTTGCTCATTACTCGGCCATATAAAGTCCATTTAACTTGAAATTCTCACACAACACCCTGGGGACATATAGGATAATAACAATATACATTGTATCAACCACTTATCGCTTTTTGCACATGACAACAAGGTTACTAGATCCCTTTAAGGGGGCATATATATGTCATCTACTGAAGATATGAACTTCTTTTTTCTTCCTGAATATTTTTCCAATTTTATTATATTAAAGGGGAAACATTTATAATACAAGAAATCTCTAAAAAGTGATTAGTTCTATTAATTAAAAATTATATCGGTAACTATGTACAAATTATGTTTTCAAATATATACTCCGCAAAAAAAGAAACTGGACACTTGTATGAGACCAAATATTTCGTATTCATTAACGATAAAATATATGATATTGTATATCAAATTAAAGATAAAATTACCCTCTTCAATATTCGCATGAAATCCAGATGAAATCATTCATGCATGACTTGTCACGGTCAATTAACCACACCAAGGTCTGTTTTCAAAAATAGCAAAAAGGGAACATCCACTCAACCATATAAATGTTGATAAGCATAATCTAAAACGCAATATTCATGAGATGGCATAATTTTTCATTACAAATGTGACCTTTTCTATCTTCATCTCAATAAAGAGTATAAATGAAGACAAATTGTGAACGTTATAGGTGTTATTTTCATCCAAAAGTAACAAAATGGGGAATTCCATGGCAAAGCTTTATTAGTCAAAACCACAGTTTGTGCCCTTATTTCAGCATGAAAATTGTATAAATTCTTCTCAAGAATTATGCCGTAGTCCAAAGATCTTCAAAACCTGAAGTCACCCTCGGTCAAACATTTGGGCAGTCTTTAACATGACATTTATCTAGGTAATTATGGTTAAAATTGCAGGGGACACATGAAATAGACAAGCTTCATGCCTGTAATACAGACCAGTATGATAATGCTCTCATAACCTGGCCCTGTTTTATTGACAAATTTGTATTTCCAGAGTTTTTCATAACAATAACATGTAATAATGTCATAATTTACTTGCCCCGCTCATCTTGTTTTAAGTGAAACGCTTACTATCATTTCAGTCGAATGGTGTGGTCCTCCATTGTTTTGCTATTTTTTAAAACAGACCTTGCTAGTGTTAATTGACCATGGCATTGCATGCATGAACGATTACACCTTTAAGTTATACCCTGCATGTAGAGGACTAAATTCCCTTTAATTTGATATATGATCATGTACACTTTATCGTACATTAATATGAAATATTTCAACTTATATAAGTGTCCAGTTTCTTTTTTTGCGGAGTATATTTGAGGAACACCCTAAATGATTATTGACAGTTTTCAAATGACAAATGAAATAGGAATAAATACACATTTTTACAATAGCAAGTGTGTCTGTTTCCCTCGATTGTAATAATGTAAGATGAAATGCATATAAGCTGTATCATTTAGGTTTATGGTATATTATAGCATTATAGCATAATTATAGTAACGGACTTTCGTAGAAATCGAATATCATAGTTTAATCCCTAAGGAACTAGGGTAAGTATCACTTTTGCATACTAATACTGCGTGGGGAAAGTGGTATTATCATTAGTAAATTTTAAAGAAGACTCATAGATTGTTATCGCGTCTTGTTGCAGGGGGTTGTTATGTTTTATTCGGGGCTGGCTGAGTTGGTTAATTTCTACAAACGTTTAGCAGAGTTTGGAATGATTATCGCTTTCGGACACATTTTGTAACGTTAATTGTGGGTACATTGATCTTCTCCTTTTGTGTGTAGAGAGAGAGAGAGAGAGAGATCTGTTGAAAATGAAAATGATATTGTCCTATAGAGAGCGAATAACTGTTTGGATAACAATGTTAAATGAAAAGTAGGACTTTTGCAAACTATTTGAAACTTTACCTTTACAAGAAAATAACATGGAACAAAGAATTTAGAACTCGCGTCTAGGGGTCTAATAGATTGTCGCGTTTGTGTTGCTTGTCAGGCCAAAACATGAAAATGTAAGTCCACTTGGTTCACCCCCCCCCCCCCCCCCCCCTGGAAAAGGAACAAAGCATGCCACTGCTCAATCCCGCATGGTAACATGATGTGACGTATAGCGGTTTTTTACCCAGGGTAGGCACTTCAGTGACAACACTGCTCTTACAGCGGAACCTGCAATATAATGTTATTATTAACCTTCTCTATGTAACATGCCGATCATCTGGCTAAAAGGCAGTAGGATTTAGTATGACCCGGTTGGGGTTCGAACCCACCACCTCCCTTGCATGAAATGGACGCTCAACCACTTAGCTCCATGCCCGTTGTACGATATTATATCAATAAAATGTATAGATGATTAAACCAGGCATGAATCCTATTTTGGGTTGGATTCCGTCCTTCTATAGCCTTTAATCAAGACTCTATGTGAGATGTTATGATAGTAGGTACCTGCTCATTGCAGTTTGAGTGCATATTGGTATACGACCTCAGTCGCTCTACGGGATTATCGAGTTCGCCTCGCAAGCATGGTTTAGTGACACTGTCAAAGCGCGGGGGTATTGACAAGCGTCTAGTCCTTCTGTGCGTACCTTTAAAGGTGAATGACAGTAGTGGGAAACGCCCCCAACCCCCCCCCCCCCCCCCCCCCAAAAAAAAAAATATATATATATATATATATAACAATTAAAAAAAATGAAATGTACGCTCTTATTACCAACCATGTGAAAGAATTTAATTTTACTAATATGGGATTATACAAATTTGGCCAAGAAACTGCCTACTAATTGATATATTTGCAAAATTATAAAACGGATTTACTGTAAATTGTATCGCCACCACGGAATCGCCCATACGCTACGTGCAAATTGACCTCGTGCGCTACACGAGGTCTTCGCTATTACGGGCTTGTCCCCGGCTTGTCGATATCTCCAGCCCAGCGTTAGCGGCGCGGACAGGTGCGAACGGGCGGTGGATTTATAAATTTCACGGGCGGGCATTGGATTTCTTCCGATATTTCTGTATTGATTTTAACGATGCTTAGGTTCGGATTTTACAAAACAAGCCCTTTTAAATACTTATTCAACGATATTGATCAATATAGATGTTTTCGGCTATACTCTCCCAAAACTGGTATTGGGCTTTAAGAATAAATACAAAGGTCTCATAGTGGTCGCACTATAGAAGACGGTGAACAGGGTATGAAACTAGAGATGGAAAAATACGTCCCTAAATCAGCTGGTTATTCTAAAATGCAACTGATCTGACCATGGGACATTTAAAACTACGCTCGAATTGAGTGCGACAATAAAACACATCTGCATTATAAATCTAAGATTGCGGTATATACGTTATCGATACCGTAGCAAAGGTTCTTGCTGTCAGTTAGGAAGCTAGAAGGGGAACACAAGAAGGCCATACATTGCCCCCCCCCCCCCCTCCCATGAGTGTGAATCTCCCCACCCCCTATGCGTCTGAATCTCCCCAATCCCTTTTGTTTTTATCCACGTGGGCAGATAAAATGAATATTATATTGCTATAGATTGGCCAATTTGTTTTCATAATTATCAAGCCTTGAAATCAACCAATGCCGCCCCCTTCACATTTATAGGCAGTTATAGGAATGATATATTAGTCGCCCCTATGAGGTATGCTATATTTGTAAAGGAATAGTACAGTTCTGATTTGGAGGGCGCTTCAGCAATAATGTATTTAGAAGGTAGAGGGGAAATGTGTATGTTTTGCAAATGCACATGATATAAATTAATGTTTGTTTGATCCAAATCCGTTCGGAAACGCCTGAAATATCAACAAGTAAAGATACTCTAATAGAAGGCACTGCATGATTTGACTTGTATTCGAGATTTCATCGATATGCAATTTACTAGTTTAAAACGAATATAATGATTGTCGATTATTGTGAAAATATACCATATTGGATTTTAATTAATATTGAAAATGTTTCTATTAATGATACGTGTGGTTTGCGGTTGCACCATGTATAAGGAGAGGATCGGTGAGTCCTGAGAAGGACTGTTGGTATTCTTTCTAGGATAGTCCTAAAAAGGACTGTGGTAGTCCTAGAAAGGACTGTTGGTATTCTTTCTTGAGCTTGTAGTTCTGATACAGAACTACAGCGCCGGTATAGTTATTGTAAGGAGAGGGTTGTGGTAGGAGGGGCTCGACGTTTCGAACAGGTTGACTGTCCGTCGTCCTTCTCAGGACTCACCAATCCTCTCTTTATACATGGTGCAACCACAAACCACACGTATTATATACACCACCATGGAAGCCGATACTTACAAGCAACGTTTCTACTAATGTTTAGTTTTGAACAAATCACTTTTATTTTTGTTTTAAGGAAAACATTCGAATCATTCCCGGTATTTAACTAGCACCATCTTACTATATGGCTTTTATTTAAATGAAAGCAACTACGCTAATGAGTTTTGAAGAGTTCTTTTTACCATACATGCACGGTAGAATGATAACTAGAAGTTGCCGATGATAACTAGAAGTTGCCGATGATAACTCGCAAGTTTTAGCCACAAGAATTTAGCTTGACCAGAACTATGTTTCCCTTTGTCATAAAAATCTAAAAATCAAAATCTGCAGTTTATTTGTGAGTTACCAAAGACGCCATGGCGCTTTAATGGGATCTAGTAACATTGTCCAAATCCACAAAACTTAATTATACATCTAGAGGTACTCTCATACATTGTTGTATCCGTATTACCAATAGAAGCATGGAACAGGGTTTTTTCTTCTTCAAATTTACCTTTCGTTAAAAGGATATTTACGATTGAAGTGTCGGATTTTTAAAAACTATTCACTGGATAATGTGTACAAAGTCAGTGCGATGAGTTAAGGAATATCACTTTGCATTTTTGCTCATTACTCGGCCATTCAAAACATCCATTTAACGTGAAATATCACACAATATTCAGAGGACATAATCAAATAAGAGAACCGCACATTATACCAACCATTCATCACTTTCTGCACATTCCAACAAAGTTACTAGATACCTTTAAAAGTCTCAATTTGAAACCAGGTAGCGCAGTAAAAACAGAATCCCCCCCAACAGGTGATCCAAGAATCCGAAAAAATCAAATTACAATAAAATGAAAAGTAATAGGAGACGTACGCCAAAATACCAGAAAATGCCGTTAAAGCTTGACGTGAGAAAAGGGAAATTGGTAGTCAAAAACAAATCCGTCTCCGTCCTCGAAACAAATAAGTAGGATTTTCTTCTTACTCTCAATTTCCACTTCCATCCCCAACTGGCCATTTTTTTAGAATTCTAAATCTTACATCGCGTCAGTGGCGTACGAAGAGAGGTTGCTACGGGCTGAAATTACCTCTAGTATTCAGAAATCACATTTTGGGGCAAAATTATGGTGCTGGGTTGTGAGTTCAAACCCCAGGTAATTTAAAAATGAGGTTCTATGTGAATACGATGTTCTAGTACCTACGCGCTTGAGGAGTCGGGAAGTGTGAAGAAGCTCCCCTCGAGAGGGACGACTTGAAGATCCTTGGTTCGAACCCCAGCCACAGGAGGCCATTGACAATTAGGTTATATGTGGACGCGATGTTCTATAGTGCCAATTTATTAACACAATTAACAACGGTGTGCTTGAGGTGTCGGGAAGGGTGAAGAAGTCAGTTTATCAAGAGGTTACTTATAAGTTCTTGGTTCAAACTCGGGTTTGGGGGAGCTCAGTCGAAATTAGCGTTTGAATGCTAATTCTTCCACCATAATACATTTAACGGCGTGATTGAGGAGATGGGATGGGGGATGGGGGGGGGGGGGGGGGGGAGAAGTCCCTTTCATGAGGGGTGGCTTTTTAAGCTCCTAGGTTCGAACCACAGCTTAGGGAAGGTCAATAAAAAAAAAAAGTTCTATGTGGGTGCAGCGTTTGAATGTCAATGTTTCTACGTCGCTCTTGAGGAGGTGGGATGAGTGAAAACCTTAGCAATATGTGAGGATGAATCTTAAGTATTGCCTTCGATGTGGACGCCAATCATTAATATAACGAGCCATCCCCACCTTGACACATTATCGGCGTGCTTGAAGAGTCTTGAAGAGACGAGAAGGGCGCGAAAGCCCTTTACTCGAGGGGCGGCTTAAAGGTGATTTGCGGCGGGGGAAAGAGAAGAAGGGTGTTATTGAGTCGCGTGTGATGGTTCCTGCAGTAGGTGGCACGCGCCTTCCCAAACGGAACGAAGTCAATTAGGACCCTCGCAAAGTGTAAACACATCAAATGTGCGGTATAATAGGCCTACATAAAAACAAATGCACATCGATGCATGACAGATAAAGCAAAACGAAATGCGTACAATGCGAACACAATTAATATCATAAACGCACAAACATACACACGCACGCTTTGGAAATTACGAATATACAAACACAAACACCAACAAACAAACAAACAAACAAACAAACAAACAACCAAACACCGCACACAAGCACACACCCAATCGATCATAAGTGTTCATGATATAGCCTAGATGCAGCGACATGGCACTAACACTCAATCATGCTCAATCAGATGCTCATGTTTTGTTCTCTCCACTGCGCTAAATTTTGCTTCTTATAAATTGATTAGACTTTTTTTATTCTTTGCCAACAAACAGTCATAAAATGTCCGGATGTCGATAAATCAAGTGTATATTAATAAACAAAAAACCCTCCGCACGTTGCAGCGAGTGTAATACAACTTCGCCTGATCATTCGTCTTAATCGATCAAGAAGGTCCGACTGAAAAGGTAATTCCATAACGATTGAAGAACAGTAATGATGTCCAAGAGGTGGGTTATCTTACCGCCTTTGGACGGTCATGCAGTCGTATTACTTTCCCCCTCTTTGACTAGTTCCCTCCCAACATTGTCATTTCCACGTTGTAAACATAGCATGCACACAAGAGGTTCTTGTAGGCACTGGGTTAAAATTAAAATCCGTGGTGTACAGATCCCACAGGTCCATCAACAGTTTGGCGAGCATGATTGCATTTGTTGTTGCCATGGTAATGAAACATTAGCCGTTTTCATAGCATCTACAGTATATACCCGTAGGATCTAATAAACTACTCTCATGGTCATGACGGTCATAGGCCGCTTCGTGGGGGTTCCATGCATATGACTGAATGTACATCCAGTAGGGTCCATGGTATATCGAATCAGGAGTAAGTCTATACACATACTCGACGCTTATTGGTTAAGCGGTTCACCAGCTATGTATTTGAATGTGTACACTTTTGTTTGCAATGGGGTCATGAAGGATACTATGCCATGTAAGTTACATTGCGTCATTAATGCGACACAAGTTTGTATATTGCCATTGATTGATTTATCTGTATGAATGATGTAAGTTATATCATTTTATATTGTATGTATTCGTTTGTATTACCTGCCATTGTCTTGAACAACAGTGGACATGGTATGAATGTTAACGTTTCTTGAATAAAGAAATGATTTAAACAAAAATTAATTGCCTACACGTTATGGTGCTCTTTGTATTACGAAGGAAGGAAGGGGGTGCCATAAAACATTTTGCAGAAAAAAAGCATGCCGTAATTATTCCATTGTCAAAACACATTCGTTTTTTTCTTGTGTTCATTTTGTTCCCCTCTGTATACTTCGCACAAAAAGTTCCGCAATCGAGGTTTCCGCATTAATAACTTTCCTATTACGTTATTACCATTCATACATTTGGTATCATTGGAAAGCGTGAATTCTCCCCTTTACATTGATATAACATTTGCTATGAATATTTTATCATGGAATGTGCATTACATCCGAATGTAGGGCAAAGTCAAAAGTGAAATGTTGGAAAATGCACTAATTTTGTCAACAGTAATTTCTCATTTCATTGGGAGATTAAGTTGTGTTTTGAATGATGCATGAATGTCAATGGCTTATTGTCATTTCCTCTGGAGGAGGAAATGTTTGGAACAATTTTGAAGTGGTCATGAATACAATAATTAATTATTCTGTTGTTTGGATAATTAAATGTGCCTTCAATAATGTTTGGGTTTGGTCAGTTCTTATTTTTACTGAGTGGTCATTTGTCCATGTCAAAGACGCCTCGTTTATCGAATGTCCAAAAAGCCCGCGCAATCGGCCAACTCGAAGCCGGTGTTCTCCAAAATGAATCCAAAATCATAAATACACATTTCATCCTTCAACGAAAATGATAATATACCATTGACATTCATGCATGACCGTCTCATCCCCATTCAAGCCACAAAAACAAAGGTGATAACAAACAAATATATGAATTTCGACTTTGATAGAAAACAGGAAATTGATTCTGCATCATAATAAAGGGAGTAATGTAAATAATAATAGTAATAAATGAAAGGTCAGCTAATAAAATCACTCGAAAAAGAACAACAACAACATCATCAGTAATAGCTGCAGCAAACATGGCAAAGACAACAACATCATCAGTAATAGCTGCAGCAAACATGGCAAAGACAACAACATCATCAGTAATAGCTGCAGCAAACATGGCAAAGACAACAACATCATGAGTAATAGCTGCAGCAAACATGGCAAAGACAACAACATCATGAGTAATAGCTGCAGCAAACATGGCAAAGACAACAACATCATGAGTAATAGCTGCAGCAAACATGGCAAAGACAACAACATCATCAGTAATAGCTGCAGCAAACATGGCAAAGACAACAACATCATCAGTAATAGCTGCAGCAAACATGGCAAAGACAACAACATCATCAGTAATAGCTGCAGCAAACATTGCAAAGACAGCAAGAAGAAGACAAGGAGCACTGCTATTTAGTAACTTCGTCGCATTTCTCAACATGCCATTTAGGGGGGAAATGTGAGTAAGGTTTAATATGCTTTACTTTTTGGGGGGGATATATATTTTACGCAGGACTATCAGTAAAAGAACGCCATGTGTGTGTATATGTTGTTTTTTGTATGTGTATGTGTGTGTGTGTGTGTGTGTGTGGGTGTTTGTGTGTGTGTGTGTGTGGTGGGGGTAAGTGGTGTTTTGCTTACCATTTTTTCACACGAATTCCCCATTTCCCTCGGCATCGATATTGAACATAACGTAATACATATACATCCACATAATCAAAAACCGGAAATGTCTAACTTCAATTTCATATAAAGCTTCTACGCTTTGTACTTTATCATAAATTTAAAAAAAAGTATACTAGCTGGAATCAGAAATGGTGTTGGTGTTGGTATAAAGTGTTTTTGTCTCGTTAGGTTTTATCGTGAGACACACACGTAAATATATATTATAGACATACACGTTTAACATGATTTATATTTAGTTGGAGCGTATTAGAGGTTGCATGTACATACATCAACTCATCATAATTCGAAGCAGAAACAACCATTTGACCACTTCCTGCTGATCCAACGAATATCGAAGGGCACGAAAATTGAAAAAAATAGACCTTAATAACATTGATTTACAGCACTAATTGCGATGATGCTGTGCTGATATCACCTATAAGAGATCCCCCGCTGCGGCTCTAACACATGGCAAAGGAGATGCGCTCTCTGGCCAGAATATTATCATCCTTTATGATTAGCATGATTATGACAAACATTTTTGATTTTGCCCCAAATATTGGTGTTATCAAACTTTTAGGGGTGCACACTGACAAAGCTTTTCCTGGTGATACCTTATTTGGCCAGAATAACGCCCTTTTTTATTATGTAAAAAAATAAGATTTTGCCCCAAATATTGGCGTTATCAAGATTATTATTATTTTTTGTATTTATTTTTTATTTTTTTTTTTTTTTTTTAAATATATGTATATGCTACAACCCGTCGTGAAAGTAATCCTCTAACATACAATTAACCCGTTTAGGAAATATCCCACGAGTAACTTGAACTAAATGTGTATTATAACAACAACAACAACAAATCTTCGTTTAGAAACAAAGCAATACGAATACAAGTCATTTAGAATGCAAACGGCTGGATGGCCTAATATAAGAGATGCCAACATGAAACTCCTCATCTTCCATAGTTTCCAGATTTTCGTGATTATGATTATTCTTGATATCGCGTGTGGGATAAAACAAAATAAATAAATAAGAGAGGAATACACATTCGCTGTGAGATGAAATCGAGGTTTCATCGACAACAACAATGATGACAACGGTGACAACGACGACAACGAAGACAATGACGATAACAACGGCGACAATAACGACACACGACAATAACAAGGACAACAGCGACGGCTACAGCAACAGCAGCAACAACAACAACAAGCGTTGACGACGACGACAACATCAACACTGATGACAACGATACCGTCAACATTTTGGCTCCAATCCAAGAGAGCTAGGTTTTACATTGATTATCCCTTTTTCCAGAAGTGTGAAACCAAAATAAGTGAAGGACATCTTCTAGATTTTGCTGACTCCTCTAATAATCCTGCTCATTCGATCCTATGGGACGGCCTGATTCATTGTCATTATGATTTTCCAATATGCTAGTAGCAATTTCATGCCATTTTAGTCTGAAGGGTTGATACGCGTTACAATTACATTAAGCTATATACAAAACAAGAACAACATTAACAAGGGGGAACTTGAGAGAGCTTCAAGATACTGAGAGATAGGGAAGGGACATTTGATAGCGTTGCGGATGGATTAAATATTTAAACTTGCATTGGCGTCATAACCAAAACTGGTTATCCCTAGTCCGGGGGGCAAGCTGTGGAATTAAGTCCAGATAAGTGTTGTCGAACAATGCAGTAGATGTAGGCTGGAGTCTTGAAGAAAAGAAATGAGATATCATCAGCATGGTCATGGTAATGAAGAACCGTTCCACCGGGATATAGCCGGAGAAATGCGGGAAAGTAACGGGCTTGGGAATGATGATTGTGTCCCTCACACAGGCTCTTTGATTTGACTATCACGCTTTATAATACACATGCCCGATATAACTTGGGAACCACCCCCAAACGGATCTTAATTCTCCTTTCGGCAGGTATTAGATGAATTTAAAGGTACATTTTAGTTCGGATCCGTAAATCAAACGCGCGGTTCCATCTTGCGAACGCATTGAGCACGGTGCGTAACGAATACTGGATCAGTGCTATGTATTCAGTGCGCACAAACTAGCCTAGTTCAAAATGGCGACCCACGGAGTAGCATCCCAACGCGTGACAATCTTTTACTTCCGTAAATCGTCTCTTTGAATGTCCACATTAATTAACTGGTACACAAAATCACTGGTGAACTTTGTAATCAAACATGGGGATACGTTTAGTTTTATGATTGACACTTTGCACTACTATTTGGAAATGTTAAAAACAAGGGCCTATGCATTGAATGACGCACTGACAGCACTTTATTCCAAATTATACATTTAATTGCCATTATTCCTCAAGTAATTAGTATTCTACGTTGAAATTTACACAGTATAGGTAAATGAACTGCCATAATTATCTAAAAGGGATCTAGTAACTTTGTTGACATGTGTAAAACGTGATGAATGGTTAATACAATTGTTATCTGATAATCCAATGGGTATCGTGTGAACATTTTCAAGCTAAATGGACGTTATATGGCCGAGTAATAAGCAAACATGCAAAGTGATATTCACTAACTCATTTTACTGACTTTGAACACGGTTACGACTACCCAGTGGATAGTTTCAAAATCTGAACACTTCAACCGTAAATATCTTTTTAACAAAAGGGGAAATTCAAAAAAACAAAACCTGTCCCATGCTTATAAGTAATTTTTGAGGATTTTTGAGGACAACGTTACTAGAACTCTTTAAGAAAATATACAAACAACAATGTATGACATTTTTAATTATTATGTTCACGATATCTGTTTGCAATAGAGACAATACATATAGGTTGTCCATTCTCTAGTATCACTAGTGTTAACATACCAACAATCGTTGTCGTACATGTTAAGGGTGTGTTTATCAAAATGCTACAAATGAATATCGATCTCTCTGCACATTTAGTTACTTCCTTGCATTTGTATGTACCCCATGCAGTGCCACAGTATACTTTAAAGAAGTTTAAAGGTTTGAAGGGCCTTTACAAAATTATTTTGCGAGGTATAGGGGACTAGAGTTGCAAGAGCACATAAAAAAAAAAACGTTTGTTCCGATCAAAATCAATTCAGAAATGGCTGGAATATCCCCAAAATAAAGCCATTCGAATTATAAAGAAGACGGGCGTTTTTTTTTTCGCGATACCATGCACGCATATCAAATGTAATATTGATAAAGCTTACGCATGGTGAAGATATACCAAAATTGGCTTTTAAATTTATTTTGGGAATCTCTAGCTATACTGGATGTTAAATCATGAAAAAGATGCAAATTTACAATTATGTACGGTATAGGAAACAAGTTTGATAGTCCGAAGGGCACACTCATGTTTTAACGGCTGCTGTTTGAATGTCAAAAGCGTCGTTAATTAAATTTAAAGATTTCTTTCTAACGTATAGTAGAATGTAAAAAAAGAATGGTAGAATGATAACTGTTTTAGTAGATCAAGTTTAAGAAACTAAAATTACGTTTTAACTTTTCTTTTCCGTTAATGTCTACTGCTTTGATTGCGTGTTTGCCTTATATTTGTTTTCAAACTACACCATTGTTTGTCACAGTTTAACTGGATAACTTAACTTTTCGAAAGGATTTACTGAGCATGAAAACTAATCGCTGGAGGATATTGATTAACAATAGCTATTTTTAGGCAATTTTGTTTTTTCAAACTTTATCCTTGGATATGACAAAAAGTTACTATAAAGAAAAACATTACTTTCGGAAATGGATTTTCTGCAGAAAAACACCAGATGATGATGATAAAAATATACCATTTTATTGATTTCTTTGTTAAAGCATAGCATTTCAAAGGGGATTTTCTGAAGAAAAACGCCGGTGGTTATTGATTGAAATAGACATATAGACAATGAATGGCATTGAGATTACAGTGAACAACTTACAAAGAAAACTTCTGGAATGCATATATTTTCCTTATAATATATAGGTTATTGAGCAGGGCTATAAATTAAAGAAAATCCGATTTTCTGCAAAATATTTACTTATTTACGATGCTTCCTTTGATGAAATACTATTTTGGCTATTATCAACCAAATTTACCCTCGGGTTTGGTTTTAGGTCGATCACACAGAACTCAGAACCCTTCTCTCCCTAACTAGGGTATAGTTTGTGCGCACCCTGAGCCAGTGTGTACTTCGCAACGTAAGCTAGGCGTTCGCAAGGTGGCACACCGCGTTTAAAACAAAATAGTTATAGTAATGGCAACTTGTTTTCGTCACGTTTGTGGCAACTTGTTTTCGACTTGGTATGCTTCAGCAAAGAGGTCATTTCAAATTGATTTATGTACGTATTCTCTCTACATGTGCAGGTGATATTTAAAGATACTGAAATCTGTCCGTCGTAGACGGATAATCTGCAGTGTTGTTCGATCTTGAGATACAAAAAATATCCTCGGATCGGATAATCTGCAAGCCTTAAATCTAGTTCAATCTTCAAGTTGAATCTTCGGCTAGAAACTTATCCCCTGGATCAAACCTTATTTGAGTTTAGACTTTTACCAGTATCGATATATCCATATTGCAGTTGTTTTCAGATGCCCATTTCAAATATCGACTGGAAATATTCAACATTTATTTTATAAAGTCCCATTATAAGGAATTTTCTAGCTTTTGAGTCCCGCCAGCTATAGCTTAGTGCGTTTTGGTGCTGATCCGCTGCTTTTTATTGTACTTCATATTTGCCCATTGATTGAACGATATGAGAGTATTCGGTTGGCATATGGCTATTGAAATATCAGTAGATAAAAAGTTATATTTCAAGAAATATACTTTAAAAGATATTCTCATACGTCGTCTAAATCGTCACAGATCGATCATTCCTTGAACCCAAGTAATGTGGAACAATTTAGGAGCGGAACGTTGGATCCCCACACAATTAAGTTGTATGTATAATCTGTAAAGTGGAAATAAATTCAATTCAATTCAATGCAATTCAATTCAATATGTGTGGCGTGGTTAATTCATAATTTAGCTCATGTTCATGAGAAATTGTCTTAAAATTTGCATGCGTGGGTCTAATCAAATAACATGGGGTCTATTCTGGCTCTTATCGTGTGTCACCACAAATACATTAGTGTCCTTCATTAACATACTTTGGTATGCCGACATTTAATTCAAACGTAATTAACCACATTAACAAGAAGACCAATATTGAACTTTCTTAGGAATGGGTATGTTTGCTAGCCACTAACATAATTATCACTCGTTCTCATTTACAATTAATAGGTAGGCAAACATAATTAAATATCGTTTGCGGCCTGTTCAGGAAAGAACAAAAGAACTTTGTTTAAAAAGTTTTCCCGCTGCGCAATAAAAATTGATAGATATATTTAAGTATCGCATGTAAAAGGAACTAGAATGTGCCCGTTGAATAGTGATAATAATAACAAAATGGTTATTAACAGGAAAGAAAAATGACTTTGAAATGTTTTCGATCTCTCTTTCAAATGATAGGTTTATATATCGTACTGGACAGTCGTGACGCACAGCGTACAAGTCTATTTTGCTGATCCCAAACACTTAAAGGTGAATGACAGTAGTGGGAAACGCCCCACCCCCTAAAAATGAAATGTACACTCTTATTACCAACCATGTAAAAGAATATAATTTTACTAATATGGGATTATACAAATTTGACCAAGAAACCGCCTACTAATTGATATATTTGCAAAATTATAAATTGATCCGCTGCACCATAATTGATATCGCCAACACGGAATCGCGCATACGCTACGTGCAAATATTAAACCGCGTGCGTTTGGCGAGGCTTGGCTTTATGGGCTTGTCCCCAGCTTGTCGATATCTCCAGCCCAGCGCTAGCGGCGCGGACAGGTGCGAACGGGCGGTGGATTTATACATTTCACGGGCGGGTATTGGATTTCTTCCGTTATTTCTGTATGCTTAGGTTCGGATTTTACCACACAAGCCCTATTTAAATACTTATTCAACAATATTGATCACTATAAATGTTTTCGGCTACTTTCCCAAAACTGTTATTCATCTTTAAAAGATATTGCTAAGATAAAAGAGCGGACATCGGCACGTATGAAAAGAGGATTGGTGGAGCAGGGGTAGTAGGGTCCATGGGTGGAGGATTGCTAGAGTTGGGAAAACAGAGTGAGAGGATGAGAGGAAAGTGGCAGAGAAAATGTCATACAGGGTATACAAGTTGTCTTTACTGATCGCAAACACTCGATTGATATTGATGAAAAACTTGACATCGACATACAGTATAATATATGAAAATGCTAAAGAGATGGGGTAAGAGAACGGCAGACAGAAAGTAAGAGAAAGAAAGAGAGAATGGTTTAGGAAGAAGTTATTATAGATGGTGACAATATCAAGTGATTGAGAGTACGAGAGATAAAACGGGAAGGAGAGGGAGGGAGGGCGGGGAGGGGATGTTTTTGTATTGGGGGGGGGGGGGGGGTGGGAGATAGATAGAGTTTTTAGATAGGTGTGAAAATACGTAAGGAACAATAAGAGTTCAACTAGTCGCAGTGTTAAAACTAGTCACAGGGTCGGGATCTATATAATTTTTAGTCAATTCATGCAATACCTAAATCAACTAGTCTTGAATATAATGGATTAAGAGATAAACAGAGAAGGGATCAGAGAGGGAGATGGTTAAATACGAAAATACGGCAAAATAGAAATGGCAAAAAGAGAATGCGAGAAAGAGAACGAAGTAACGATATTGAAGAGGGGAGGAAAAGGAGGAGGAGGAGAAGAGGGAAAGAGAGCGAAGTAACGATATTGAAGAGGGGAGGAAAAGGAGGAGGAGGAGAAGAGGGAAAGAGAGAGTGGTACTGTAAAATGTTCTCAAACATGAAAATAGATCCTCACCCGCATATAAGACACATGAAGGATAGTTGCAGTAATTCTGGCTCCATTAGAGATAGGTTGTAAATTATAAAACACTTTTTAACTGTCCATTTTTTGTCTGTTTGTGTCATAAATCGATAGGACATAATTATACCGGACTTAAAACAGAAATGCGTAAAAGTGTGTGTATCATATAAATGAGACTACTCTCCGAGGGATTTGCGTAATAGGTAAGTTGAGGCACTAAGTCTTCATGCCAAGTTTGTCTCGGTATAGAATTAATTCTATTTTCCCCACGTCAGTTGTCATATTTTACCTTCAAATCTGTCTTTACTATTTCGGTCATAGATTTATCAGACATTATTTAAGCGGCCTTTGTAATAAAAAGTACGTACAAGTGTCTGTATTGCATTAATGGTAGCACTCTATCATGTATATTATAATACCAGGGTTTGCGTGCGTACGTAAGCGGGGGCACTAAATGCCAAATGTGTCTCGATATAGAGCTTACTTCGAATTTGTTCATGTCAGTTGTTGTATCTGACTGTGTAATTTTCTAAACTATTTATATCATACATTTATCAGACATTATTGTAGCGGCCTCTTAAATAAAAAGTGCGTTCAAGTGTGTATATTGCATTATAAATTATAGCATTCTTCGAGGGTCTTATGTACATACGTTTAGTTAGTGCACTAAATGCCAATTTTGTTTCACTGTGCAATTAATTATTATCTATGTTTTTAATATTAAGCTATAGATCGTCTGTACTATTTCTTTCATAGATTTATCAGACATTATTTTAGTGACATTTTAAAAGAAAAAGTGCGTTCAAGTGTGTAACACACAAACCGATAGCACTCTTAGCACTCTAGAGCATATCAAGGGTCTCGACGTGAATAGTATTACGTAAGTATAAGAACACTTATTGACAAGGGCATACTGTTATATTCAATTCAATTTACATTTGAATTGAATTTCCGGGTGCGGTTCGTTTTTCCGAAGGTTCGTTATTCCGAAGGTTCGTTATTCCGAAGGTTCGTTATTCCGAACACGCAAATTTCCTATACCTGAGTGTTCGTTAATCCGAAAATGAAATAGGGTTCGTTAATCCGAACATTTGTTGCATTATTCCGAAGGTTCGTTATTCCGAAGGTTCGTTATTCCGAAGGTTCGCTATTCCTAAAATGAAATCTGGTTCGTTATTCCGAAGGTTCGTTATTCCGAAGGTCCGTTATTACGAGGGTTCGTTATTCCGAAGGTTCGCTATTCCTAAAATGAAATCGGGTTCGTTAATCCGAAAATTAATTTGGGTTTGTTATAATGCTATAATTTCATATAAAGAGATAAAATAAACTAAAATGTTTGATTGGTCTGGCCAAGGGAGGGAAAGGGGGAGGGGTATGCTTAATGCAGGCTGTAAATTAAATAAACAAAACACAAACTATAGTATTATAACAAGCCCGATTTAATTTTCGGAATAACGAACCCGATTTTATTTTCGGATCAACGAACCTTCGGAATAACGAACCTTCGGAATAACGAACCTTCGGAATAACGAACCTTCGAAATAACGAACCTTCGGAATAACGAAC
This sequence comes from Echinarachnius parma, assembly GCA_037951105.1. Lineage (NCBI taxonomy): Eukaryota > Metazoa > Echinodermata > Echinoidea > Clypeasteroida > Echinarachniidae > Echinarachnius > Echinarachnius parma. The sequence continues at coordinate 342,325 of JBAMJV010000287.1, read as the reverse complement.
CTTCGGAATAACGAACCTTCGGAATAACTGAACCTTCGGAATAACGAACCTTCGGAATAACGGACTGTAACCGAATTTCCAATATATAAAAACAACGGTTCAAATTCAAAATTTATTTGCAAATTAAATATCACATTCTTACGTAGACTATATGACGGAGTTATATCAATATGTAAAATAGTAAAATCAAGAAAATTTAAACTATGGGAAACGGGCAAAGCTATAATTTGAATAAAATGGACAACCAATTATAAAAATGCAAGCTCGGTTAAATTGGTACGAATTAAAAAATAAGTTATCATATTTCGATAGCATGTTTATTCAACATGGGTAGGTCAAATCCAACTCGTTTTGCGAGATGACTGGGGGTCGAGTTATTTTGCCCGACTATCAGCCTTCCCTTTATCACCTGAAAATGGCAATGAATAGGTGTTTGGTCTGAAATTGATACGACTGTGGCTATATAATGTAACACAGTTTCTAGATTTTGCAAGACGATGAAATGACTTTGTCCAAATATGCATGACATGATTTATTTGCCCGACTATTTGCCCGAATGTGTTGGGTCTTTGCTCCAGTGGGGGGGGGGGGGGGGGGGGGGGGGGGCTGCAGCCACTTGCCTCGCATCCCCACATCTGTCGCCTATGATTAATGCCATGTTTTTCTCGATGTCGAATGAATTATCATCTTTGTGTTGTCAAATGTAATATTTTACCCTCTTTTTTCTCTTCGGTCTGCGTCAAAAACCATAAGGACCCGTCCAGCGGTCTAAAAAGTACGTGTGTGTGCATTATACAATTTACCGTATTACGATTCGGGCGATATTGTGGGAGAACTTAAGGATAAGTTTGTCTCAATATGGAATTAATTCACAATCATGACTTTATAAGACGTCGTGTTTTACTTTAAATTTTGTTCTATTATGCATATGCTATATAGACTAGATCGAGCAGACATTCAGCGGATTTCAAGAGCAAAAGTGCGTTCAAGTGTGTGTATTATATAAAATATGAGAGTGCTCTCCGAGGGGCTTGTGTACATACGTAAGTGAGAGCACTTAATGCCAAGTTTGACTTGGTTTGGAATTAATTTCCATTTTCTTGTCAGATGCAATTTTTACACTCATTCCCAGACAGTGGCGTCGCGTGGGCTAACGGACTGGGGGCGGGGGGGGGGGGGGTGTTAGAGCTAGGGTTATTCAAGGAGGGGGCACGCAGTATTCCTTTATTAATTGTGTGTACAATTTTGTTTTGTATTGTTTTATTCTAAAATTATTCGGGAACACATCCGCCCTGAACTTCACCACAGTTCCCACAGTCGGTTTGTCCTTAAACAACAGCACTTTTTAAATGCCTTCCGCGCGTTTTACTAGATTGACATGCTATACTTGCAAATGGAAAACAAACAAAAAAAAGTCTACAAGACTGAAAGGGATATTTAAAACAGAATTTGACACCAGAAAGAAGAAGAGACAAGACAGGGGATACGACCACAGGAAAGAGCACGATACAGATGGTAAAGTCTTAAGCTGATGATTATAGCTACGTAATTGATCTTCTTAAAGGGGTAGTACAGTTTTGGTAAGGCTGAACTTTAGTAACCAAAACCTGCACAATAACATTACAAACTAAAGTTATAACTCCACCATGCTCGAAAGGTATGCAAAATTACAAACGACTAAGTAAAAAGCCTGTTATCATTTTTATCAAGAGCCATTAAAACACAAGAGGACGCTCTCTAAAAAGGCATGGGTTTCAACCATTTTTCATACAAAATTATGCGTGTGATGTTTTGTTGAAATATTAGATAGAGAGACCATCAACAACTATGTAAAAACCGCTTTTGAAAATATTTGTGTAATAATTTTTATAATTTTTTTTGAAATCATCAAATAAATTTGGGGCCCAAATTTATTACGAATGGATATATTTATTGATATTTCAGCCATTTCTGAACCGATTTTGACCAAATAAAGTTTATTCTGCCATTAAAATTGCATGTTCTTTCAAATTCGACACTCAGTTTTTCATTACCTCACAATAAAATTGTGTTGTGCAGCGCCCTCTCCATCAAAATTGAACTACCCCTTTAAGATATGAAAGAACTGAACATTGAGAAAGGCATATAATGAATCAAAAATCAACTTAAATAGGAGATAAGCTGGAGACTACGAAAGAGAGAATAAAATATATATGGCCAATTTGACGTGGTCTAGCTACCGTTCATCTTGGTAAGATATGAAACAACTGAACACGGAGAAAGAAGACAAAGACTCGAAACAATAAACTAAAAAACAAGAAAAGGGTAAGAAGAGACAAACTAGAAAGAATACAATTTTTCAAAACAATTAACTGAAAAGCTAGGAACTACGATAGAGAGAACCAACCACAGATGGTCAATATTGATGCTGACTAGCAATGCAGTATTGATTGCCGTAGGATATGAAACATTATGAAATCAACATGGAAAAACAAATAAAATGACTCAAAACGTACACTTAGAACAGGTGCGAAGTAAAGAAAAGCTAGAGATAAGCTACGATAAATTAAAAAAAACACAGATGGTCAAGATTGAAGCTGACTAGCAACGGCATTGATCTTCGTAAGACATGAAACAACTGAACAGAGGGGAAGACACAAAACGAAACAAAACAATGAAGTAAAAACAACGGAAAAGTAGAGACAAAAGACCACGATGATAAGAACTAATAACACATACGTAGTACGATGATACTTGCCCATTTAGCTTTTATCTCCATTTAATTGTTCACCTGATCATGACTAACAAACTGTGGTGGTTTAGCTACGGGCAACATATAAGGGGACATTCAAAAAGAAAAGTGTGCCCCCCATTCAGTCAGACCACGCATTGCATTGTGGTCCCGCAAACATTTCTCCTAATTGTAATATTATTCTTGTTCCCATGGCTTTTGTTGCATTATGTGTGTGCCTCTCTCCCTCTGCTTACGTCTGTGCTCAGACCCTGTAAATCTATTTCGTGTATAAAGCCCCAAGTTTTGATCGGTTCTTCGTTATTATTGTATTTTTCACTCTGATGTCGTCGAAATCTCAGTTCCTCCTTGGAATAACGTTCTATTCCTTCGATTCGTTCTCTGGCTGTCATTAATTATATAGCCTGTTTTAGCCCCTTTTCTCATATCATCACGATCAATACCACATTAGAGCCCCCTCTATTCCCCCGTCCACATCATTCTCGCTTCATTACTCAATTATCCGACTCCCTCTCCTCGCATTCTCACCTTGAGCCAAATAATGTGGATATCGCATCTTAAAGGAAATGTAACGGTGTCGCATAAACTCTCAAATCATCCCATATATTCACTGTAGCTATATTAGGATGCACGAAATTATTGCCTTTGAAATATTAGATCAAAAAGCTAGATACGTTTTGTTCAAGTTGGAAATTACACCACTTTTGTTTTCACGAACAATTGAACAGGTCCTCTCGTCTAATATTGTGTGGATAGGTGGCAAAAATTACAAAAATTGTCATTAATTCACTAATAATTAATATCATACTCTCCATGCATGGGATTTGTGAGATAGGTATAATAACAAATTATTATTTCTTGTGCTGTTATCGTCTATTTGTGATTTTCGTACAAATCCCTGACCGAGCCTTCAATCTTCGAGTAAACATGTAGAGGCTTAGTTGATACAAAGCTGAAAAGGTGGCCTCTTTTATAAATAGAGATACTCCACGAAATAACAGGAAATCTAAGAATGGCCACAAAATTAATGCATGGCTGTTATTTTCATATGAACCGTGTTTGTTCCCCTTCCAACAATAAACAAAATCTGCGTTATCCAATTAAAAAATGAAGCACATTTTTTCTAGAAATCCCAAGACATTTGATGGTTCTAGCTTTTCGAGTCGGGGAAAAGGGGTACATTACTGTGGTCGTTTCTGAACATCATCAACAATGTGTTTTGGGTAATGTTAAATTCAATATTTTTCAGAAGGGGCTTGTTCTTTAATAAATCCTTTCAAACTCGTATCTAGATCAACCGTCTCTCATGTTTTTTGTTTTTTTTACAAAACGAAACAAAACTGAGTCTGATCGTAAAGTTTCTTTTTAACAGGATGTGGCCGATAAAACAAAAATAGTAGTGGCGTTACTATATGGATAGGGAAGAGGGGGGAGTACATGGGGGAAACTTCAGCCTAACCCCCCCCCCCCCCCCTCCCCCTTCCCCCCTTGCCCATGCACATTTAAACGAATGGCGTCAGAAGAATCAAAGGTTGCCAAAGTCGGCCTCAGGATCAGTACCCTGCCCACAAAAAATCCTTCCCAGGGACCTGATAACAGGTTATATAATTTTTAAATGGCGAACAAAACGTCGTTTCGAACGTTAGTGTTTAAGGGCTTCATAATTTCGAGACAGAGACGCGGATGCGCGCGGAGGTTAAAATAAGATCGAATTTTAATTCATCTGAAAGCAGCCTTGCATTATCATCCAGGGGCTATGGTCGAAGTGTGTTGCGATATAACGAAATGTGTTGCATGTATTCAAACCTCTTATATAATACCTATACGTTACTTGAGACGTTACTTTACATTTGGAGCGACTCACGTGTCCCATATTACCGTCACCCGATATAAATTCCACACTTGTTTGTATAATTCGTCAGTTTTAAGGTAAACTTTGTATTAGTCTTTATCTTAAACAAAACTTGTAGCAGTTGTGAGACGCTTTTCTTTAGTTTCTTGTCTAAGTTTGCTTAGACAATATGTTAAAGGTTCTAGTTTTGTCACTTTATCATTCCGTCGAAGCAATTAAGTCCTATGTTTTGCTTGTTTAAAAGATTATAGAAGGATCGAATCCACGTTGGTTTTGCCGCGTCCTTAAAATTTTGTTGGGAGTGAATTATATCGGAATTAATTCATAATTGTTAGCTACGTGCAGCAGTTAGAATAGACGATACTAGAGAGAAGAAATAAGGATTATATCAGTTCTTTCAAATAGTGATCGCATTAATGAAGAAGGACAACTAATAGAGAGCACCTTTCTTTAATATTGTCCCTTTTCTTGTTATACTGAATTTGACGATGATTTTCCCTTACAGATACCACCTGCCTGGGACTAAACAGCGAATCAATAAATGAGTGTATCAAAATATACTAACCTCTCGAAGACTGCACTATATATAATGCAATGGATTATTCACTCTGAAATACTATCGATGACGGTTAATAAGACAGGTGCCAAACATGAATAAAATGGACATGAATTATAGAATACTCGTCCGATCAATGGTTTTTAAATGATTCAATATTTTGTGTTACTGTTTTCAATAATATATTCGCATTTAAAGTGATCAATTAACTTCATACAATTTGTCCAAAAGGAATAGACTTTCATCATACACCAATAACATCGTGAGATCCTTTTGAATGATAATGTAAACATTTCACGGAGAAAGAAAACTGTATACCTTGTGACGCTCTTCAATTAAAACATATAGGTATCTCCATTGATGAGAGAGACATTCGAAATCCAAAGTCAATTTCACTCTTCTATTAACCATAAGCCAATCAACAAGCTACAAGAGAAGTGTGATTTGGGTTGAAATTGACAAAGATAATGGAGCACTTTAATTGTCTTCATAATAATAATAATAAAAGCCTCTTTTATAGCGCGTTTCAAAGTATCTATTTTATTATCATTGTATAGCATTGTAAATTACTCAAATAGTGGCTACCACATACTAAACCGTATACATTAAAGTACATACTTTAATTTTAACAAATCAATACAAATATTGGGAAAGTTGACGAGAACATTTAATTCGGCCAAAATAATTATGAGGCTTATGAGGACAAATCCGAACCTAAGTATCATTACAATGTAGAATGACCAGTACTTCAATGCGCGCCGCAGAGATTGGGCAACATATCACTATTATAGTATTATAGTCTTATAGTATTATAGTATTATAGTCTTTTATAATATGTTGATGCACACGTTTACTGCATGATCTGAACAAGTACCTTTGTTGTATGTAAATAGTTTTTGCTCTTGTTTTTTTTTTTCTTCTCTACTGCATTGATATTTCAATAGCCGTTGTGCATTCTCTTGATAGTAACATTTCCTTGGTCAATTCATAGCTTGCGATTGACCTTGTTTTCTTTCTTGTACTTCTTTATTATTATTATAAATATTGCGATTGCGTTTTATTTACTTGTCTTTGTTTGCTGAATATCGTCTTCACACCATATTATAATGATTATTTAGCCCCCATAATTATGAAAGTTAAGTATATTACTATATTGATTCTGGAATAGTTCATTTTTACAAACTTACTTTAGATTATTATTAATAGTTTCCTGCTAACTTGTCAGTATCACTGTTCATTTATTTGGTCATCATTGCATAGCGGTTTCACCCTTAAAGTAATATCACCTTTTAGTAAAGGTATAGGGAAATTAAATTTGACAAGACCGAGTTTATCATCTCAATGATCTTCACATTTTCGAAAGTTTATATTTTTGATCGATTTTAAATTACTTCCTGTTTGTTTTATGTTACATGTTAGTTTTCTTATATTTTGTGATATATTGTTTTGAATATGTGTATATATATCTGTATATATTTGTTATATTGTGCTAAATGTGATTTTCTTCAATACCCTACGGCAGGGTGACATGAGAAATAAAACATTGAACATTGAACATTGAACATTGAACACTGCCTGGTCACCCTTCTCCGCCTGGTTGAGTTCATGTAGCCTAACGCTCAAACAGCTCGCATGCCACGTGTCTGTAGCTTTTGCACGCAGCGTACATGCGGTTGAATTGAAGCGTAGGAGCTAGGTTTTTTGTATTGCATTGCTCAAAAGTCTATTACAAAGCAGTTTTTTGTTTAATCTGCATATTAACAAATAATTTATATGATGTAATCTTTCACGTGGTAGGTGATAAAAGTGTATATCTAAATTGTGTGTGTGAGGAGCTTTTCAATATTGTTATTTAGCTGTTCGTATTTGTTTAATAATGAATCTCTTTCTATAGACACGGCTCATTTTATTTGCGTGCCTTTACCAAGCCCGAAAGGAAATTATTTATTCATGACTGTCTTCTTTGAATAAAAATACAGGGTAAGAAACCTCAGTTGAAAGGTGTTTTACAGGTGCGCCCTGTATACAACTACGAAAACAAGTACATTACAATCGAAATAATAAATGGGCTACGTACATTTTAGAAATTTAAATCAACAGATATAAGAAACAAATATTAAAGCACACAGAAATATCCTCATTAGGAACATTTTGGTCGGAACATACTTCCCTGATTATTGTTAAATGTGAAAATGTGCTATCATTATGTCATCAATTTTCATGATTATTAAATGAGGTCTAGACCATGAAACTAAAACCCAAATTGTAAATCAATTTCAGAGATAAGATGAAAGGAAATCCGCCAACTTATGAACCACGAATGACAACAGACGTAGATTGAATAGTACCCATCAGATGAATACGTTTTTAAATGTTAAGCAAGGTTTCATCTTTCATTAAATTATGATATATTCAATGACCAGGCAAGTGTAAGTACTGCCCTGCCATCACCCTATCAATCTCTTGTTACGTAACAGTTTTGCTCCTCTATAAATTGTTGAATCTGCTGGCAGGCGTCATCAATTCTCATGCGTATTTTAATGATGTCTTGACCACACGGGCGTAGCGAGTTACCAGTACGTAATACCTATTCAACTGGGGGGATGGATGAATAGATCATCCCCCCACTTGAATGGGTATCAGTGTCATGTGTACGCCCGTGCTTGACTATGAAACTTACAACCGAGTTGAAAGTACAGGTGAGCTATTATATCGAGTAGAGTAATCAATTAAGGAAATGTGGACATATTTGGCAGTTTGTCCTTCAATTGGTGGATACGTTGATTATTTAAAGTATTTGAAATTCCTTTTCTCGAGGTGTCAAAAGTTAAGCTTTCAGTCTGTATTACACTTTGTTTCAAATAATGTTATCGCCGTACGAAAACAAAATATAAGTAGCATTGAACATCAGAACATACAAACAACTTACTTGTGAAACAAAAACCTCTTTAAAGATAGTGTTGTTATTTTGCAGACATCTTCAAGTTCATAACAACATCCCACGAACCACAAGGATACCAAGTACATCAAGTTTGTGAAGAAATAAAGTTCACAGTATAGGATTACAATTATGAAAGAAAAAAACATTACTTTGTAGTCTAACTGCAAGGCTCATATCCTTTCTATCCTTCTTTGTATGTTTCATTTTTTATTTGCTTATTTTGCTATCCTTTTAAAAAGTAATAAGAACATAACACTGTTTTATTAACAATCTGAACAAATCACTTTGATTGTGCTTATCCAAAATGAATGTATAATATGTGTGTTTAGAACAAAATGCAACGAAGGGGTTTTCAGTGGCAAGATTAATGAAATTATCGTAACGATCTTTAAAATTATTTAACGATCTAAATATTAATATAATTGCACTTAAATGTATATTAAGTCATATTCTTCTCAGACAAGCTTTTAAACATAATTTGTATGTAAGACAATTATTTCGCAAGTATTTTGGCTCGCAAATGGAGGACGGTGTCTTTAAAAACGCCATGCACTCTTTTCGTGAATAAAACATTGCTAGTATCATTGGTCTCACACCTGTTCCGTTCTTTATTCATCATGTCATTTGCTTTATTTCAGCATTAAAACGCTTTAAACGTGCTCAAGGACATGACTTGAAAAACAAAATGTAAAACATGCACTCCATGCATAAAACAGACTCTCTTGACAATGACATGAATGGTTTCAATATCATTGCACTATTAATCATGCAAATAATTATAAACCTTACATAGGATATTTATTTCTTGTTTTCTTGAATTTGCTGGGTTTTGGCAAATCATAAAAAGAAATGTAATTATAAGCATAACGTTATAAAAATCGATATTATTAAACTACTGCCCTACATAAAGACTCAGTAAGAGAACGTTAAAGAGATGGTACAGTTTTGGTCAAACAGACTTTATTAACTAAAACTTGTAAGTTATCGTTAAAAAACTAACAGTTATAATTCAATGATGCTTGCTTGGTAATAAAAACGGTTTCTGGAAGAAAAAAACCAACAGTTAACACAAAAAGGCGCCCTCCAGACACCTTTAAAATAAGATTCAACCATTTTTTATATTTAAAAAATGTGAATGTGATGTTTGGTTAAAATAAGTTTTCAATAAAGAAATCATCAAAAACATTAAAAAAATCAATTTGGTATATTTTTAAAAGTGTGTAGTATTTCAAAATATTTTCTTGAATTATTGAATTGGATTTGTCAGCTGTTTCTGAACTGATATTGATCATACAAAGTTGAATCTGTCTTTAAAATTGTGTGCTCTTTCAAATTGTATACTTAGATTTGTATTACCTCACACAAACGTTATTTCTCGAAGCGCCCTCTAAACCAAAACCGAACTACCGCTTTAACTCACACGTTTTGTCTTTGAACATGATTCACCTTTTGCGTAATAAACAGCTTCAGGGAATACAGCTTGAAGGGAATTGATAACTTCAATGCCGTCTCATACAACCGGAATTTACGTCGCCTTAATTCCTTCCCTTCCATCATAATGCCTGTGCCAAAACATTAACCCTCCAAAAATAATATTAAGAATTTTATTAATTTTGTATCACGATGTTGTTTGTTTTTTCTTTCTTGTCAGGGATGCAGTCGTTGGACAGTCAAATCAGAAGTGACGAGGATTGATCTAACCTTCCCACAATATCTCCTTGATTCCATCATGTCGCCTCAGCAGACGATACTTCAGACGGCAATCGTTGCCATGTTGGTGACCCTTGTGGCCACTGCGCCGACTCGAACCGTCCAAGGTCAGTCAATAGAGTACCGAAGTGTGACGTCAGAGCTATTCATTGCCATGAGTGATGGTTCTAAACAATGTCAGGCAAGTCATGAATTGGTGATCTAGCGGTTGCTAAGAAGGCAATCGTCCGGCTCCGACCCACTACTTAATGCCAGTATGAAAGGAAAAGTTGTTTAGAACCATTACTATGCCATAACAAAAGCATGTGACGTCACTACTTCGGTACTCTATTGAACAGAATTTTCGATGAGTATGTTCACTAGTGGACGGGTACATGATGACGTCATGATTAAGCCCCGCCCCCACATTCACTCATGGTTTACTACTACCGTCTCTCAGTTGAGTATAACGCCGTAATGGTCAGATCCACGTCGTACTCAACTGAGACGACAGGAAGGAGAACAATCACAATTCCAACAGCAATACTGCAAGCTACCAATCATCCTTCTTTCCAAGTGGCGTCTGGCTGTGGAACCAGCTTCCAGTCCTAACACGATCGGCTCCGACCGTCGACCACTTCAAGAGTGAGTTAGTACAACTGACATTGCGCCACAAACTAGATATTGATTTTTACACGCACATTCACACCGTATTCTTGTAAAATCTTCAAAGACACATGGCTCTATCAGTTGGTTCTGCACACTGCACATAAGTACTGCACACCCAGAGGACTGTACTGAAATTGGAAGAAGAGGAAGAACATGGGCGGGGCCCAATCGTGACGTCATCACGTGCAAGTCCACAAGTGAACATGCAATCAAGCAATGTCAAAGTATTCTCTGTGACTTAACCCATTCAGGACTGCTCGTCCCAACTTACTCTGGTGGTGCTCCAAAGAGAATACATGCCATAAGATAGGACCTGGATTGGTTAATGCACAGCGGACATGGGGGACCTCCAATTTGATAAATTTCTATCCATATATTTTATAAGTGATGGCAGCTGAAGTGCTAGCCTTTTGGGGGTGTTTCACAAAGATCCTAAGTTGAACGTAACACTATAAGTTAGACTAAACAATTATGGTAAGCCATTTGTAGCTTTGGAATAAAATATATTTAAAAGAAAAAATTGCAAGTATTTTAGACTTTTCATAAGTTTTATATCAAGAACATGCAATTTCCTTGAAAATAGAAAGTATTAATAATTTGAATCAACATTTTATGTCTTTTAATAGAACTTTTACAAGTTCATTTTAGAAGAAACTAATGGCTCTCCATAATTTGTAAATTTTTGAGAATAAAGAAATAAATAAGGTGCCCCCAATAATGATTTGTGCTACCCCAAATCAGTCCGACCACGCTACGCTACTGCTGACAACTCCACCACTCACAATCTCCATTAACGTATAGCATTTCAATATTTGTTATTGTAAACAAGTTTTGATATATTAACGTCATTGATGATACTTCAATACAGACATGGATTATGAATCTTTGCAAAGTTATACAACCGTTATAAATATTATGAAAGAAATTAATGCAATGTGATATTTCTTCTTAGAATGCGAAAGGGGAAACATTCTTTTCTTGGAATGTAAATTACTTACGTTGGCAAATCTTCTGGTCATCTGAATGTTACTATCGGAATATAACAACAGAAGACTTATTTTTCTTGGAATGACATCGATTTACGTCAGTTTGTATAGGGGTCGACCAGAATATGATACGCTGCAGCTGCTGCGGTACGTTGTCTTGCTTTGGTGGCGTTTGAATACCAATGATGTCATTAAATAGCCTCACATTCGATACATGAAACACTTAACATTCAAACACATTAGTTGGAATTCACAAAAGAAGGTTTATGATAACCATGGTGCCTCAATATATTGACTGATATAGAAAGGATGAAACAAATACAAAATTAACAAGGTTAACGGTACACATTTGCTAAAGATGATCTCAGATGGTGAATTGGATTTGCCCCCTTGTCCAAAATAATTATCGTTGTAGCTTTTGGTAAATCCTCGCATCTGAATGTTTAAAAACAACCGGGGGGTGTGGGGCCCTGGGTGGGGGAAGACACTATAGCACACAAAACGGCAGCAGCAGCCGTCTGCCCCCACTCGGATAGGCTTCTTTCGCCAGCCGTTTCTTACATTCAGACGAGAGGCCATGTCAAATTGCTTACGGTTCATTGACTCCATAACAACCAATCCGAAAATTAATCTGATCTAGTAATACCAAGAGACATGAAACGCATCTCGTGGTTTTCAAAAGAAGCCCTTCTTAAAAACATAGGGCTAGTCCAATGTGCCACTGACGCAACTCTTCGTACTTTTTCTTCGTATATACTGTGACGTAGTGAGCTGTCATTTTCGGGGAATACAAATTGAGATCGATTATAAAAGTGACGAGCCCCGTCGCGAATTGGCATTTAAACATGAGCAATGGGATGCGCAAACAGACGAGGTAATTCGCTTATCGGCGCCTGTTGAGAGATAAATATGTATTCTTGTATTTAAATCAAGATATCTGAGCTCATCTGATCTAAGTTCAGTGGTCTTCTTGACGGGGAATATGAATGTCATACCGTACAAGTGGATCTGAATTTTACACGTGCTTTGCACCTATATTTCTTTAAAATCAGATGGAATTGTCTTCTTTTTAGGGTGACTCTTCAGAGAAAATATACATTCCTATGTTACACATCCTGCATGTGTTCTGCAGTCTTGCAGTCATATTACTTTTATATTCAAGTCGCTCACAGATCAACGCTCCGCTTTGCACTGTTATTTTTTATGAAATATAGGATTGACTTTATCTGGAATAGCGCTTAAGATTTTGTTGAGAACAACCTAATTATGATAGGTATATGACCATGATAACAGGTGGGTAAATAAGGATCCTCTTCCATGTCATCCCCGCCGCCGAATATTGCTTACACCATACAGGCCCGTAGCCAGGATTTTCTCAAAAGGGGGTGCATAATTTACAAACATCGGACCGAGACCGATCGTGGCGGGGCCCGAGACCACTGGTTGAGGCGTGTAAGCGGGGGGAAGGGGGTCAACAAGATCGATTTTTTTTTTTTTTTTTGGGGGGGGGGGGGGGGTGCGTACGCAACCACAGCACCCCCCCCCCCCCCCCCCCCCCCTGCTACGGGCCTGCTATCAAGAAAATAGTTGAACAACAACTTGTATTTCATTCTCTCTCCCATATCGATGCTCCCCCCCCCCCCCCTACCCCCTCTTTTCTCTTACATCCTCTACCTCCTCCCTCCTTAAATGTTTCCTCTCCTTTCCTCTCATTATATTCGTCCCTACTAATATCTCACTTCTACACCCCATTTCTTCACCCCCGCCCTCTCCTCTATTTCCGTAATACTCCCACTTTTCCACCCATTCCCCTCCCCCTCCCTGTCTTTCTTCCTCACCCTTTTCTCTCCCCCTCTCCGCTCTATTCTCACTCTCTTTCCTCACACTCTCTTCTCGCCCTCTCTCCTTTCTTCTTTCCATCCCCCTTCCGGTATCTCCGTAACTCTCCGCTTCTGTCCCCCTCTACTTACTCTTCTCCCTCTTTATACCTCTCTGTCCTCTCACACTCCCTCCCTCATTTATCTATAAAATTCTCCCTTTCCCCTCACCCTTCCCATTTTCTCCTCCACCCTCTCCCTTATCTATCTCAGCAATGTTCCCTTCCCCCTCCCTCATCTCACCCCTCTCTTTTTCCCATTCTATCACACCCTCTCCCTTCTCTATCTACATAATCATCCCTCTCTCTTACCTTCACTCTTGACTCTCTCCCGTTATATTTCTTCTGTCCCTCTTTTTCTATTTCGCTCTTTCAGCTAATCCTTCGGGCATGTCGGGTAAGCCACGGTAATGAAACTATACTGAGATTCCGATGATGACCAAGATGTCATATACATGTAGTATACGCTGGATGCCAAGGATTTAGGTCTGGGTGGATTTTAAAGGGATAGTCAATGATTAAGTAAAAACGTCTTGAAAACAAATTGCCGTTCAACAAGTATAGTATGTCCCCCTCTACTCACTCTTCTCCCTCTATATATAGGTCAGGTTATAATATAACTCCCATATGAGGCTATGTTTAGTTCTTATAATTTTTATAAATGAAAAAGCATCCTTCCAGAAGAAAACAAATCTAAGAATGAAGAAAAACATCCACAAGAGCTAGAGGAATATATAATCATGCAAATTGATTAACTCACATCGGCACAAAAATAAAATCATCACTACAAGAATTATAATGAAGTGGAATGTTCAGGTAAACTTCTTAAATGGTCCGTTATTAAAGGTACGCCCCCCTCTCAAAAAATGAAATGGAAGCTCTTATTACGAATCATGTGAAAGAATATGTTTTAACTAATACGGGATGATACAAATTTTGCCTGGAAACCGCCTACTAATTGATATATTTGGTAAATTATCAAATCGATCCGCTGCGGATAGATATCGCCAACGCGGAATCGTGCATACGCTACGTGCAATTTGACCACGTGCGTTCGCTGTACGGGCTTGTCCCCAGCTTGTCGATATCTCCAGTCCAGCGCTAGCGGCGCGGACAGGTGCGAACGGGCGGTGGATTTGTACATTTCACGGGCGGGTATTGGATTTCTTCCGATATTTCTGCATTTAACGACGCATCTTTACGTTCGGATTATACCACACAAGCCCTTTTTTAGATACTTATTCAACAATATTGTTCAATTATAAATGTTTTCTGTAACTTTCCCAAAACTGTTATTCATCTTTAAAGGGAGCGTTGAGTATTGGTATTTTCCGAAGTGCCCCCCCCCCCACCCCCCCCCCCCCCCCCAAAATGTAATTGTAACTGATTTGGTTGATTTCAATTCCATGTGAAAGATCATTTAAAAAAACACGGGAAATAATAATAATTCCCATTCAAATGCTCTCATTGTTGTGAAATTTGCTTTCAAAATATAATATAAAAGTGATTGACGTCCGGCTATCACTTTTAGAGAATGCTAGCGCGAAGCGCTAGCGTTCTAGGTCCTCATATGCTTACCGCGCATGTACAATGTGTATCGCAAGCGCCGTTCGCATCGGCGGCCATCGCGATCATCTTTCGTTCAAAATCTGTTCGGAGTCGCGCTAACACACGAAGAGAAGTCGAGGAGGCGCATAAATCACTGATTTTTTTAGCGGAATTGGAGGGGAAAACCCTAATTTTAATCCAACCGATAGTTGGATCACATATTGGAGAATGAATCGGTGGTAAGTACCGTATCATATAATTTTAAGCACAATTTTTCTTCTAAATGTAATTGGTAGTGACGAATAATTATCTCCTTAATTCAGTTAAAGGGTGTTGGTCCAATGTTGTCAAGTCTTCATACAGTTTTAGCTGAACTACTGAGAGTGTTGCATCACACATGCCTGGTGACACCACCAATCATCATTCATTCATGACATAGAAATACAATTTCTTAGGTTTCCTCATAAATATGTAAACAAATTGACTCGTGTGTTTCTCAAGCTAGATATTTTTCTGACTAAATGTTCTTCTCTCTATAACATATTTTAATTTCTAGCTGATAAACCGAAAGTGCCGCAGCAACACCACCAATCGCCTTCACGTCACCAATCGATCACCGATGCTTCACATCTGCACCAGAAAGATACCAACAGCGATAGTCCCACTGTCCGAGGCCTGCACGACAGTCCCACTGTCCGAGGCCTGCACCACAGTCCCACTGTCCGAGGCCTGCACGACAGTCCCACTGTCCGAGGCCTGCACGGCCGTCTTCTATCATCAGCGCCTTACGCAAGTCTCGACGATGACACTCAAGCTCGACGCAATCACGATCACCGTCACCCCGACCGATCACCAA
This sequence comes from Echinarachnius parma, assembly GCA_037951105.1. Lineage (NCBI taxonomy): Eukaryota > Metazoa > Echinodermata > Echinoidea > Clypeasteroida > Echinarachniidae > Echinarachnius > Echinarachnius parma. The sequence continues at coordinate 326,621 of JBAMJV010000287.1, read as the reverse complement.
ATCGTCTCCATCACGACCATCGCCAACGACATCGATCTCGCAATTTTGATGAAAAGGACAATGATTATGCTGGTGAAAAAGAAAGAATGTTTACAAAGTTATCAACAGTGAACAGAGATCATAACATGAATGGACAATCAACAGAAGATAAGAACAGGCGTTCAGGTGGGTATAGACTGTAGTGACATGACAGCGTTACCTAATTTAATACAATGTTTGGCAGTAGCATCGATCTATGTTTCAGGTCAAGGGTTTTAGTCTAATTGCAATCTACATAAGACGTGCACGTAATATGAATATGATTGAAACAATTTGCCTGTTATTAAAACCAATCCAATTGAAAAAGGAGAGTTACAATTTGTGTTGTTAAATGAATATTGGGCAAATGGAACAGCATTTTGATAGGTTATCATGTTATTTGTGCAATCTGCATAATTGTCTTATTTGGATGTCGATTTACCCATTCTAAGCCATAATTAAAACATTTCAGTGACAATGCTTCACAAATTGAGAAGATAATGCTGTTATATTTACTTTCGTACGCTTAACTTTATACAGGGTGGCCAAGAAATAACGGAACGGGGCACTTCCCAAAATAAAGTAACAACATGAACATGTCCATCGGATAGGGTGTCCTTTCCAATGAACAACGATACCAAGAAAAGTAATTTTGGACGTGTAGTTTTTGTTTTAGGGCGCTTTGAGTGAGACCATGTCAGGTTCCTATTTTTGTCAATTTTTACCAAGTCAGTGTCTGATAAATGAGACTTACTGCCCTTCATACTATAGTGATCAATTAAGCCCATTCTCTCGGCACCGCTTGGCACACAGCTGAATGCACACTAACAATGGCGCGCGGAATATTCGCGTGTTCAATGGTATGTAGGGCAATAAGTCTCATTTATCAGGCATTGACTTGGTAAAAATTGACAAAAATAGGAACCTGACATGGTCTCACTCTAAAACAAAAACTACACGTCCAAAATTACTTTTCTTGATATCGTTGTTCATTGGAAAGGACACCCTATCCGATGGACATGTTCATTTTGTTACTTTACTTTGGGAAGTGTCCCGTTCCATTATTTCTGGGCCACCCTGTATAGAGTACAAATTAAATTCCACATTATCTCTCTTCATCTTTTCCCATTCGGGTATCATGTACAGATCACCACAAGCGACGTCATCACAAGGGACCTCAGAAGACCGTAGGCCTACCGCACTCAACCGCGTCCGATCACAATGGACCGCACTCAACTGCGTCAAATAACATTCGACCACTCTCAACCGCGTCAGACCGTCTACAGCACGGTGCAACCGCTTTGGATCTACCGCAGCGACAGCGTTTGGTGAAACGCGATGCCCCACCGCCGCCCGCACTGCCCCCTTTTCACCCGTCACAACCACCGCCATTTCCTCCGAACCATCCGTTGGCAAATAACAATAATGGCGGCACAGCCCATGAGTGGGAAAATCAACCGCCACCAACCGGCCATCCATATCTGAAACTCAACAAGTCAAGTAAGAGGCAACTAATAACTTTGTTAATTGGAGTCATGGAAATTATGAAATCAACGTCTTCCAAAATATGACGTCTTAGGATGTAATCCTTAATATGCAAAGTGCACACTTGCACATGCTTTTGATGACATTGACCTTTGCCATTGAAATTAAGATTTTTATATTTGATCATAAAGTAACATCCAGGCAAGTCTACTGGGTGTTTTTCGATTTCCCCCTTTGACCATCGGCGCCTAGCTTTTAATCCATACATTGTATACGCCTAACTAAAGTGTATCCTAAACAACTGAGACGGAATTTCATCATCATCAAATCAAGAAACACTATGCCCGTACATCTAAATTCATACATGGGTAGTATAGACCCTATTAACATGAATTGTTGTCCAGGGATGGTTTTCTTATGCAAAGTTATAATAGAGTAAAGAAGCATACTATTTAGTTCCTAAAATGTTTCATTTCAATTCGAGTATATATAACAAAATAATTGCGTTGACATTAAACTATTTTGTTTCCATATTTATTTCAAAAGACCTTTCCCGAGACAAAATTACCTCCCTTTTACTGGCCTTTTACCGGCTAAAATTACTGCAGGTGTTATTATATATGGGGTGGCCCCAAAGGCCAAAAGTAATACCAGCGTCTCCAAATGCTCTTCCTTTTGCACAGCTTTTTCATTGCGTTTGATTAGCAAGCAAGCAACCAACATGCAAAGACTGACAGCTGAAAAACGCGCCAATTTTACACGATTGGCAGATAATAATAAAACAGTCAGTTCGGACCTATAAAGGGCATGCAACTTTCATTTCAAATAAAGCTCGGCATGTTCGGGGAGATCTGAATAGCAGTGCTATATGATATTGAACTTGTCTGTTTTGTTTTCATAATAATTCTATCAAAAGGATTTCTTACTGACTAATGGTATAATTCAGGTGCATAATATACACTGGCACAGTAAACCACTGTTCGTGCGGCGTATCCATAGAAAACTTTTTGCAAAGCCGGTCAGCTGAAAAGCGCGCCAATATAATGATAATGATTGACAGATAGATCATCATAAAGCTGTCATTTACATCTTACTAATAAAATCTAGCTGTCAAGTGTGTGTGCTCTTGTTTCAAAAAGCTGAGACCAATTTCGACTTGCGTTTGTTTTTATATATTCGTCTTCGCGTTTTGATTAGATTTTACCGTCTTGTGTGCCCAATATTCTCTATAACTGACGTTTAATTTCCGGTGCTATTGAATGTTAAAGACGATCAAGACCTTTATTACCGACCCCTTGGGATTTTTTATCTCTTGTCCAGAGAAAAGGGGAAAATACTGGACTTAAATAAACAAGGGGAGGTCATGAATACAAAATTGATTTCAGTTCTCGGTTATAAAACTAATCATACATTGTACAACCACTTTCAAACAGACTAGAATGTATCTAATACTGTACCTAATTTTCCAGTATTCGGAAACTAAAGGCACCTCTTATTTTGAAAAATTCATGACATAATTTCATTTAAATTCATTACATTTTTATTTGGGTATACATAAATCAGCTCATTTGGTAGCCGAAATAAGCCAATAATCGGGTCAAATCAGCCTTCTTTTTTTTTTTAGAAAGGGGAAGTTGGAAACAAGAAGAATGTTACTCTGGTCTTTGTCACCGATCCTATAGCCTACCTGGAAACACATTGCCCGTGTGCCATTGATTCCATCATTAACAACCTGTACATTATCATTCATCTGTCTGGTGACATCGATATATGGACAGGTCTCTTAACTTCGCGCGTATCCCAACTTCGCGGATCATAGGCGAGATACGCAAAAATTAGAACACGGACACGGCGACGGAAATTTTCAATGTCAACTGAAAGAGCACACATCAATTACTCATCAACCAAAAAATTAGCAAATGAAGAGCAATATTTCTGAAGAAATACTTACTTTTTGTGGTCTTTTTTTGTAAATCACAACTTTGGTGTTCCAACAAAGTTATGGAGGAGGAAGTATCAAGCAAATTAGACGGAAATCGTTCCAGTAGAACATATTTGTTGTCATCGAAAGGCTGCGCAAAATGCTCCTTTATTCGACCTACCCTTCAAATTTACTTTCGGATCGCGCAATCTCCGTAGATAGCTTGACAACGCTGCGCGTGCTAAGATGCTAATGCGCGCAAAATGTTTGCATCATCACACTGCCATTGAAATGCGTGTTACGGTTTGCTACACGGGATACGTGTTAAGTCAATGGCAGTGTGCCCTATGTATTATGCGCGAAGTATGGAGACTACCGTACTCGGTGAAGAAGCTCTTGCTGATATGACATAGTCATGGAATCGGGTCATTAACACCACGAATTGCGAGTTTAAATGAAATTGTTCAAGATAAATCGAATCCTCAGAATTTGAGGGGTAATTTATTATTGTTTCATTGAGATTACTGTAATTTTCTTGATCCTAAGCCACTTTGAAAAAATCCTAAATTTTCGTGCGCGAAGTTAAGACACGGCATCGTACATCATTATTGCTATTCCCATAGAGTTATTACAGACCATACTATATTCTGGTAGACAAAGGTTTAAAATGAAGAAAAACACAATACCAGCTTGAGGACGTCTCAAGTTCCCTAATGCTTAGGTCACAAATGCTCCGATTTGGGCTACGGCGCCCGTACGATGCCACTTTTAGGTGAAATCTTGCGGGAATCGTGCGGCGCCCGCACGGGTGTGCCGTGTATATATGCGGTCGCCGTTGCATTTTTCCTCGCCGTATACGATGTCAAAAATTTGTTTAACGCGGAGTTAAACAAAAAAATGCATCGTACGATTTTGTACTTGCCGTAAGCCCGTAGACACATCGTAGATAGCATCGCACGGGCACCGCAAGGGCATCGCACGGGCACAGCACGGACACCGTAGCCCTTTTTCGAATATCATACGATTTTGAAACTGAATATTTGGCCACTCAAATCGTACGGGTACCGTGGAGTCACCGTAAAGCCCTCTGCAGACAGAGCCTACTCGACCTGATCCGACTGGTTTTCATTCGGATCGGCTCAGTTTTCAGTGCCTCGCGACATTTTGCCAGTCGAGAGACAGTCGGATACCAGTCGGGGCCGATTCAACACGACGAATCGGCATCGTACGATATCACAATTTCCCAAAATCGTAGAAAATCCGCCGTAGGGAGAAAATCGTACGGCGCCCGGATCATTTGTGACCTAGGCATAAAGCCCTCTTTAGACAGAGCCGACTCGACACGATCCGACTGGTTTCAATCAGGATAGAGTAGGGCCCGGTCGGTCGGATCCGATTCATCGTGTTGAATCGGCCCCAACTGGCACCCGACTGTCTCTCGACTGGCAAAATGTGTGTCGCGAGGCACTGAAAACTGAGCCGATCTGAATGAAATTTAGTCAAATCGGGTCGAGTCGGCTCTGTCTGCAGAGGGCTTAAGCATTAGCCATAGGCTTTTTTATTTTTTGGGGTTTCTCTGTTGTAATACTGATGATTATATGGATAAACGTGATTAAATGTTGATTGGATTCAAATGTGTGACGCACTAATGACATATCAAGCTTATAATGAATAAGATAACAAAATAAATACATTTCGGAGGTAAATATTTGTATTGTGATCAAAAGTTTAAAATAGATATCAACAAAATAACTTGTTTATACTTGTACTTATACTTGTGACTGGTTATATAAAAGTGTAAAACATAACAATGTTCCTATACATATTTTAGGTTCGCCATCCTTACATAGTTTGTATTATACTGTATTACTACTCTTCTTCTTCTTCTTCTTCTTCTTCTTCTTCTTCTTCTTCTTCTTCTTCTTCTTCTTCTTCTTCTTCTTCGTCTTCTTCTTCTTCTTCTTCTTCTTCTTCTTCTTCTTCTTCTTCTTCTTCTTCTTCTTCTTCTTCTTCTTCTTCTTCTTCTTCTTCTTCTTCTTCTTCTTCTTCTTCTTCTTCTTCTTCTTCTTCTTCTTCTTCTTTTTCTTCTTCTTCTTCTTCTACTCCTTCTCCATCTTCTTTTCTTATTTACTTTCATAACACTGAATTTCATGCATTTGCATTTATTCAATTTATTTGACTTTGAATCACTAAAATTGTTTTCATTTGACGTTGATAAATGAGTATTGGTTTTAAAAAGGTAGGCAATGTACGAGTGTGATTCTCTCGAGTTGAGCAATTATGTTATGCGAATTAAATGCAAATGTATAATTGTTGTTTTAGATTACAATTGTTCCCTTTTCTCCTTTTCACATCCACAGAAGTGACGACGACCCCTACATTGACCCAGTCATACGATACTCCAGGATCCGGTGCCACTTGTCTACACTGTAAGTAATACTTGATAATCATTTTACATCTAGGTACCGTATTCAGGAGCGCGTTTCACCACGGTCATCAGGTATAGTTCAAACCCGCATAATTATACTGCTCACCATCTCAACTCCCAGGGGACTCAACTCCCAGGGGAGCATACTAGCCCAAGCTCTTATATAGTATATACTGTATACAGGGCGCATATACACGCCAATTTAACACCTGAACAAGAACCCATTTATACTCCTGGGTAGAAAGCAGCAATATGACTGTATTAAATGTCTTGCTGAATGACATAAAATACTGGGACACCGATTTGGTTCGAACTTGGATCCCGTGATTAGAAGTCAAGCGCTTATCTGATCGTGCCACAACACCTCCTCACAAGTACACGAATGTTGTTTCTTTGGCGTAGCTAGGGGATACGGTGGCACAAGCCAGAAATAATCGACTCTATACGGGGTTTTCCGTTATAGAATCTGACTTCATACTACCACCCCATAGGTGGGGCGGTCGGTGGAGCCAGACACAGTCTCAGTCGAACAACCAGTCCGTCAGAACAGAGATTGATTTTTCAATAATAATAATTAAAAAAACATTAGGGTAAATCCTCGAAAATTACAAAGTGGGTGTCCCAATAGGTCCATCCACGCTACACCACTGATTCAAAATTTACTAATATGCAAATAAAACATCAGTCGTACATAAAATGTTTTACAATTTAGGAACTGTCATGCATTCCTGTGGACTTATGTCGCTGTTGAAATCAGAATTGCCACCCTCTTCTTCCATATCGATGACTGAGTGAAATGAACTCGGTTACTGAAGAGCCTCCAAAGGCTAGTAAATTAACTCTTATCCTTTCGCCAGCTCATGTTAATAGGTAGTTGAGCACTCTCCCGTTAATTGCAGTGCAACTATTATACTTCAATGACTAACTACATTTTGCACGACCAGAACGTGAATGGCAATATTGCATACTTATTAAGTGGATTTCTTTAAGAAAATGCACAATAATAATAATAATAATACATGTAGTAATAAGGATAAATATCTTCCTTTACACAGGGTAGCCACTTCAGTGACGAACACTGCTCTTGCAGCCAACCTTCATAACATTAATGTTATTATTAACAAATAAATGCATACAAGTACATTTTAATTCTTGGACTCAATATTTCGTATCTTGGTTGTAGCTTTGTTGAGCAAACCTCAGGTAAGCTTTCAGGTTGCCAAGAATAACACTTGTCGAAAAGCGATGCGTACAATTTAAATACTATGTCAGCGAGCCGGTCAAAACATCTGATGCATTTATAAGTTGGCCGCAGATGCACTTGAATTTAAATTAATGTGCACTTATCTTAACCCATAAGTTACTGTATGGGTAATTATTATAATTATGCATTAATTCAATTCGATGGTTTTCGACTGGTATTTTCTTCGCTAATCGCATCCATTGTTATTCCATCTCATAATCACCGTACGTACATAGATAAAGATATTGAGATAGATAAAGATATTGAATAGCACCGTATCTATCTTGGGCGCAAACTGCCTCTCTTGGCGGGAATTTTTGCCTCCTCTTTATCTCACTTCTGCTCTTGTTCCCCCCCCCCCCCCCCTCCTCCTCTCCTCTCTCCTTTCTTGTTTAACCCCGGCATTATCACTGCTCCACCATGTCCACGCATTATCATCCTTAGTCTATAGATGATTAGTTTCTGTTTCAATACGTCTAAACGAATTATATTGCAATATCTTAATCATCCGTCCTTGGCTTGGTTGAGCCACAAATTCAATAATGGAATTAATGAAGATGTTTTCCATGGAGCGTTTCCATAGTGATCAAATTTGTTTTCACTATAAATGATCGATAACATGCATGCGTGTCTTATAGAAAATACCGTGAATAATAATGAAAACAAGACTCGTTAGCAAGTGATAGAGAAACGAAAACAGTACAGGACTTGCACACAATTATCGTGAATTTGTGATATTGTTTTTTTGATGATTGTGTTATTTCCAATTCGTACGAAAGATCCCTAATGCAACGTGCTTTCAGGGAATTACAAATGTTAAAACGCAGAAGATATATAATTATTGAATGAATAACAGGAAATTAATTCTCGAATTGCAGAAGATCAAATTTTCTACACGCAGTCATGTTAAGTGCAGCGTAATACAAGTTATATACTTGTTGACAACAACCATCGGTAAAAAAATAGTCACAACAACAAAACGTTTAGAGAAACATGGAAATGAAGCCAATATAAATCGGCGTAGGTATTTTGATATTTTAGGCTCCATCTTTGTTTAAATTATCTTTGTTGAAAACTGAAATTCTAAATGCATTGTGCATTTTATGAACAAACACAATTCAAAGCTAATTAGTACGTTTCCCCACCACTCTCCATCTTTCTTTCCCTCTCCCCCTCCCTCTCCCTCTCCCTCTTTCTGCAATTAAAACTGGGCGTAGGCATACACATGATGAATATGTAAGTGTGTTTTAAAGAACAAAAATAGCTTGTAATCAATTCCTGTCATCGAATGAAAGAAAGAAAGCTAATCTCATATATTAGTGATCATAGGAAGCTATGAAATATAAGAAAGTAAATACGCACCAGGTGTTTTTGTTTCCATAACCCGCTCCCTAATATATTGTATAACCTCCGTGGGTTAATATACGGTAGGTAATACAGGTCCCACGGATTCACCCTTTCTCCATTTTGTTTCCTGAAGCTCAAAAGCTCTGCACGATCACACTGCTCTCCTCTATCCTCGCTATTGTAGCATCACGTCCTCTTCTATGATAGAGCGGGTTTGAGAACATACATTTATAACCATGAAGTCACACTATACAATATAATTTCTCTTTTGGGTTATACTTTTTGCAAATATTTAACACTAAAGTAAGAAATTAATTGAATCATGAATAGTATAAAGACGGTGTTTCGTTTTGTTTCTCTTTCGGCAGCTCAATAACTCCGGATAATGTCACTCCTTTCATCTATCCTCGTCATTGTCGCATCACGTGTTCTTATATGATAGGATAGGAGAACATCACAACAAAGATAAATTGTATGATATATTATACAGTTGTTAACTGGTGGTGGAGGGAAAAGCACGGAATGTTCCACTCCCGATGGATTTTAAATGCTATCGAGGGAAGAGTAAATAAGTCCCGAGACGAAGTCGAGGGACTTATTTTCTTCACGAAATAGCATTTTAAATCCCAAGGGGAACATTCCATGATTTTCCCGACAGCAAAGTTAACAACTGTTTTAT